>JBBBDQ010000510.1:1365000-1487500 GCA_037127315.1 Ascarosepion bandense
ATCTACAATAAACAATTTAAACTTGGTTTGAATACAATCAATTTTGATATTTCTAATAACGTACTCAAATGTCTGTAATCAGACCAGGGACCACAACGCCACTATTTTGTCAGTGTCTTCGGCCATCCGACACGGTAGGGATGGACTTATATTTTCAATTCAGTTCTCTTTATTGTTAATAACTTAAATGTTCTATGTTTACTGTGTGTTAATATTTATTCTTTGCTAATGGCTTATGTGAGCCGAAAGCTTAGACCCGATAAAAAAATCAACAATTACTGTGATTTTTTGTTGTCTTTCAACGACATCACCATCAAGTATATCAGACAGTATGAACGGATCCTACACAAAATTAATAGACAAAACTTGTCTATATTATTCAATGAAACCTGCATTAATATATATATATATATATATATATATATATATATATATATATATATATATATATATTGCTCAATTACTTAGTTTCTGGTCATAATAAGGTTAGACCAGTGCACATTTGTATTAAGAAGTGTTCAATACAACTATATCGTAGAACTTTTGAATATTTTTCATTTGTAAACGGGTTATTACGCGACCTAGGTTTCTACCATGAGTGGTGTCTGCAGGCGATTTGCAATAACTGATTTTACCGTTTACCGTTTTTTTTAAGAACGCTCACGAAACTGATTTGTTTTGGTTTTTTTTAACGCTCACGTGGCAGGTAATTTTTGAACGCGCAAATTTTTTAATTACATGGAATTATGGCGTTTTCATCCATGGTTTTATGAACTTAAAAGGCATTTTTAGTATGCGTTTACACTTAGTCATAATTATCGTTCTTTCATTCAACAGTTCGCTTTATATATATATATATATATATATATATATATATGCAGAAAGAGTCCAATGTTTAAAGCAAAATAAAAATTTAACTTGTAGAGTATTTAGATTATTAGGTAAAGAAAATCAGCCGGTTATGGCTACAATGTTTTTAACCTTTTTGGTTTCGTTTTCTGACTAAACCGAAAAGGTCGATACCGTGGTAACGTAACATGCTGATCTTCCCTATTTATCTATGCATATATATATATATATATATATATATATATATATATATATATATATATATATATATCCGGAGACAGATCTGTTTCGCTGTATCATAGCTCATCTGTACGTTTATGCACCCGATTCCATTTTACCCGGGATTAAAACCCGACCGAATTGGTATCAGTCGGCGATTCTACCTCCGAGGTATGGGCGCTCGGTAGAAGGAGGCAGACTTTTAGCATGTGATATACCATGTATCTATACGGCAGTAGTGAAAGTGTTCTAATTAACTACTGAATGAACGATGCGTAGATGCTAGAGTAGCTACTGTTTTTCCAAAGTCTACCATTTCTTCCAGAGTACTCAATCAGGGTGTGAGAGCGTAAATAGTCATCCGCAGAGAGATCTGTTTCGCTGTATCACAGCTCGTCATAGATAGATAAATAGAGAGAGAGAGGGAGGGAGAGAGAGAGAGCAAAACAGAGAATCTTGTGTACCTACCACAGAATTTAAATATGGGTTTTAAAGTGGCGGAACACATTCTTTTGAAGAAGCCTTTTTGTCCAAAACATCTTCAGAAAGATTCGACCTGGGTATGATAGTAAACTGTATCCGACAGCAAAGTCTAGGATTGGGAGTTTGTGGGGAGCATAGAACTACCTCTTAGTTGCTGTTGTTCCCAGGGCCACCCTGACTTAGAGTGGTAGCACCTGTTAGGGTCGCACCTATGGAAAAATAGTTATCGCTCATAAACTGAGATAAAAAAACAACTCTGAAAGTAAAAAAATGCACTATTATAGAAATATATTCATAAAAATATAATTTTACAGAAAATTTTTTTAAAAAAATAACACTACCAATACATTTTTGAAAGAAAAAAATATTACCAGGAAACGTTTTTGAATACAAAACTAGACGACATCTTTAGTTTTTTAGAATAAAAAATTTAACCGGAGAAATACCTTAAAACCCCACCTTTTTGGCATTAAATCACCCACAGAGGTGTTGATATGCCGGTAAACACAACTCAAACTCAAACTCAGAAAGATTAGTTGGAACAACAATAATCAAAACTGGAAATGGCAGAAGGCATATAAATTCTTCTTCTTCTTTCCACGTCTGCCTATCCCTGGTGGGTCATAATATGTTTTCTCCTGTTGCACCACGCAACCCCCGTTCCGTCATCCACCTGCTCAGGCCCTTCAAATATGTTATCCGCTGCCTTCCTTTGTCTCTTTTTCCCTCTATCTGGCCTGTCAGTATCAGGTTCTCCAAGCCGTCTTTCTTAATTGCATGTCCCAGGAACTTCAGCTGTCTTTTCTTGATGATCACTATTAAGTTTCTTTTCGTTGCTATTTTTTCCATCACCTCGTCATTACCCACATGCTCGGCCCACGATATCCGCAATAGCCTTCTGTAGAACCACATTTCCACTGCTTTAAGTTTTTCCTTCATCTTTGTCTAACATTCACTGCCGTATTGAAGAACTGATATCACATAACAATATATAATTATATTATATTGTAGACTTGGGCAGCACCCTTTCTCTTAAACATCTAGTAGGATTTAATTAATTTTTTATTGATTTTTTATAGCATTCTAGCATTTTTTCTGTTCTTCAATAATATATAAATATAAAAATTACCCATAATTTTTATTGTTCCGAACGCTTCTGGCTAGTGCTTTAGCTATTCTAGCGAGTGCTCTATTCGGTATATTCATTCTCCGTGTGCTGTATTACAGTGTAAAGCTCTTCTAGAAGGGTGACTATGCAGTACAACATTAGTGATGACAACGTTATGCTCTCATTCATCTTTCCACAGTGTCTAAATCTCAACAGACAGGCCTTCATCAAGCGCCTTGTGGAGGTAGTGCTGCCCTGAGTCAAGAGGAGAACCCTATGTTTGACGACAGTATTCTGCACCATACCGCACAAGCAGGAGATCCCAGTCATAGCTTTCCGAGAATATCTGCAAAAATCATGGCAATATTCATCAACGCAAAAAACGAGACCGCCCAGAAAATTTGCAACAAGTTGTCGTTGAATCCAATGATAATTTTGTTGAATAAATTTGCACTATCGTATTTTAAAATTTTTGTGTAATTTTGGTAAATATGATCTTGAAAATGACCGCCGCTCAGCGGCCTGGGGTAAGAAATGGCTCGTAAATTTCAATGCTTCTAAAACGAAACTCCTGTTTGTCAACAATCTCTCCTGCCACCCATAAACATGGAACAAACAAGTCTCTCTGAAAGCAATACACTGCGCATCCTCGGTTTTACCATATCTTCCGACCTCAAGTGGAATCATTACATTGAATCAATAGCTCAAACCACTCCTAGGAAGATTGGGTCACTGTGTCGGGCTCAGGAAGTTTTTTCCGCCTGAATCCATCTTGCACATGTACAAATCAAACATCCGACCATGCATGGAATACTGTTGTCATATCTGGTCAGGCGCCCCTGCTGTTCGTCTCGGTGTTCTTAACATGCTCGAAAAGAAGAATCTATTATGTGATTGGTCCTGATCTGGCAGCTCGACTCCAGCCACTTTCTCACCGGCAAGATGTGGTTTCCCTCTCTCTCTTCTATAAATATTCTCATGGCTTCTGCTCTGACTAACTTAGGTCACTGGTGCCCCCACCACAAGAATTTACTCGGGCAACCAAAATGACAACAAGGTCCCACTATTTTACAGTTGAATCAACAAATACAGACGAAAATTCTACTCCATCAGTTTCTTTTCTCGCTCTTCCCTTCCGTGGAACTTCTTTCTATATATTTGGTTTCCAGACTACTACAACCTCCAGGAAATTAAAGTCAATGCCCATCTCTTATCCACTTGACTCCAGTCCTTTCTACATCACCCCGTGTATATTGTTGTTTTCGTTTATCTCTACCTCAGCAATTGCCTTCACCCCTGTGTTCAAATCCTTCACCCCTGTAGCTGGTTCGTCTTTCTCTTCACTTTCCTCCTGCCTAGAACTTTCTTATATAGTCCTCTTGCTTGGGGTGAAATGATTAAATATGTATATATATATATACACATCTGTTAAAACGAAGGGCCATTACTATTTTCATTGTTGCGTAATTAAGATGACAATTTATCCATCGCTTGTTGTATATTGACGTATTCCTGAATATCTGTTAAAACGAAGGCTCATTACTATTTTCATTTTTGCGTAATTAAGACGACAATTTATCCATCGCTTGTTGTATATTGACGTAATCCTGAATCAAGTAAATGCTTATAAATTGAAAAATTAACGATCAAAATTACTTTTTTTTCTGAAAGACAAAATTTCTTACTGAACATTTAATCAAATTATTGCTTACAGACTCATATATAGACTACCATGGTACTGGGTATGACGGTAAAGTGCATCCGGCAGCAAGGCCTGTAATTGGGAGGTTGTGAGTAGCGTGGAACCACCTCTTAATTGCTGTTGTTTCCAGGCCTACAATGATCCGGACTGGTAGCACCTGTTAGGGTCCCAGTTATGGGCAATTAGCTAATCCCCAAACTGGGGGTAAAACACTATGAAAGTATCAAAAATAAACTTTAATAGAAAAATATACATAATATCAACTTTTATAGAAAATAAACGATTTTGAAGGAAAAATATTACCAATAATACATTTTTAAAGAAAAAAATATTACCATACAAATTTTTAAAGGAAAAAATTCCTCATCAAAACATTTTTGAATACAAAACTATAAGAAATTTTCAGTTTTCTAAAATATAGAATAAAAACTAAATTTTCATTAAAATCTAACTGAATCAACCTTTTCACTATAACCGAACATTATAAAAAATACCTTAAAATCTCACCTTTTTGGCATTAAATAACCCACAGGGGTTGATATGCCGTTTAACAAAACTCAAGCTCAAACTCATAGACTACCAACATTTACTTATTCGTCTATCAAGTAATTGCTTACAGACTCAAATATAATCGCACCATATTTGTCTACATTTGAACCGAATAAAATTACATAGACTCAAATATAAATCGCTCAACCCATGAATCGTGGTTTTCATTTTAGAGGCCGGGAACCTGGCCGGCAATTGTTCGCTCCTAGAGGTCTGATATATTTAGAGATCCCAAATCTCAAATGACATTAATAATGAACACCAGCTATGAAAACTCACGTATGCGTAAACGGCCTATATTCACAAGTCCTAGACACAAATAAATGCTTATTGTCTGAAATATCATTACAGAAGTCTGATTTCTCCATGTCACAAAATTAACCAATAAAATCGATTAGCTTCGTTTAAATTTGGGTCGACTCTTGACAATCGTATCCATTACAGTGAAGAGTTTCATTAAATTTGCAAGAATCTTTATGTTTGAACTTAGGTATATTTAGAAAGCATTTAGACTTATTGAACAGAACAAAGAAGGTTCGTTTAGTCATTTTGGTATCGAATTGAACGCTTAAGTCACGTGAAAGCGTTTAAAGCTTCTTCATGTGCGCTGAGATGCAGTGGATATCAGCCCCAAAATTGGAAAGTCGAGTTCGAATTCAGTTGAATTCCTTGATTTCACTTACGGACAAACAACTTTGGGAAATGTATTAATCTATCTCTTCCCTTAAGCTATGGGTTAAATAACAGGCAGATTTGTTTTTTTAGTCTTGCTTGGCAGCCAGTCTACCGTAAAATGTAATGGCAACCTACTGTGGGAAAATATTCTGCCCAGTCAGTCATGTCACTTTCGAGACATGATCTCCCAAGCTGTATCCTGTATGGCACTTAACAGCCTGACTGACTTATTCTTCTATGTGCCATGTCTCTTCAGGGTATAGGTGATTATGGCCCTCCACATCTTCCTATCTCGGCAAACCTCAAGTGGAACGACTATATCGAATCCATTGCCAAATCCGCCGCTATGAAAGTCGGTTCTCTGTGCAGGGCCCGAAAGTTTATCCCGCCTGAATCTATCCTGCACATGTATAAATCTACCATCCGCCCGTATATTGAATACTTCTAAAAATATTTTTTATCTTCCTGGTACTACCCTCACGTTGGGCTGCGATCAAACTTTGTTTGAAATATTCGTAAATGTAAGTTATTTTCTTGCTGAATTTTAAACTTTTCATGTTGAATCGGTTTTCTTTAATTTATTTTGTAAATTTTACCAGAAATCTCTTTGACTGACTGACGTAGTTTTCTTTTTTTTCTTCTTTTTTCGTAGGCCCTATGTTGATATTTTGTCTCTCCTCTTCTTGGCGGGCTCGTAGACATCGTGGGGCCACTCACTGGCTACGTCAGCTGACTAACCCCAACCCAACCCCGCATTCAGTTGGTGTGACCAAAAAGCAAAAATATTTGTTTATTTTCCTGGTACTACCCTGACATTGGGCTGCGAATCAACTTTGTTTGAAATATTCGTAAAAGTAAGTTATTTTTTGGCTGAATTTTAAACTTTTCATGTTTAATCGGTTTTCTTTAATTTATTTTGTATATTTTACCAGAAATCTCTTCGACTGAACTTTAACTAAGTTAAAACTTAGCAATCAACCAACATTTTTCCTTTTTCAATTGTAGTAGATAGACTAAACTATCGCCCAGTTCACACTCCACCCATAACTATTGAACATGTGAAGAGGCTCATCCCTTGTTCCTTGTTTAGGATGTGGTTTCCGGCTTTCTCTTTTCCAAATCTTTTCACTCTTTTCTTTTATATTTTTTCAATTAGAGTAGATAGATTAAACTATCGCCCGGTTCACACTCCACCCAAAACAATTGAACAGGTGAAGAGGCTCATCCCTTGTTTCCTGTTTATGATGTGGTTTCCGGATTTCTCTTTTGCGTAGCCCCCTGCACGTCAGTGGCGTTACCGCCTTGCTCGGAGTGATATGACTAAAAAAAACAAAAAAACTATCTGGTCGGGTGCCCCTGCTACTCTCCTTGGGCATCTTGACAAAATACAAAAAATACAACAGAGAATCTGTAACGCGATCGATACTGACTTAGCAGACCGGCTGCAACCACTCTCTCACCGGCGTGATGTGGCTTCCTTGTGCCTCTTCTACAAATACTTTCATGGCTTCTGCTCCGATGAACGTACATCATTGGTGCCACCTAGGTACCAATTTACACGAGATACTAGATTAGCAATTAGGTCCCACACTTTTACAGTAAAACAGATAAGATGTAACCGTAATTTCTACTCCAACAGCTTCTTTTCTCGCGCTTCCCGCCTGTGGAATTCCCTTCCACATGTCTGCTTTCCCGACAGCTACAATCTCCAGGAATTTAAATGTAAGGTCAATAGACACCTCCTATCACACTAACTTGCACCTATTCTCCCAACACTCAACATCTACCCAACCCTCATTCTCGGTATCCTTACCCGTCTATCACCCTTCTTCTGACTTTTCCTATATCTAACCATCCTTTCTCACCACTCTATGTACCCCCCTGCGCAATAGTGGCAGTGAAATGCCTTGCTCGGGGTGAAACGTTTATAAAAAAAAAATCTCTCGTGACTCTTCACACGCTTTTTCCTGTTTCCCCATCCAAACACCGCTCTGCCATCTACTTGCTCAAACCCATCAAGTATGTCAGCCGTTGCTTTCTCCTGTCTCTCTTTCCCTCTATCCGTTCTGTAAGTATCAGATTCTCCAAACCCTTTTTCCTTTGTACATTTTCCAATGCGACATTGAGATCCGAAGACGCATTGCCAACGACGCATTTCAAAAGCTAACCAGAGTCTGGAAAATCTTATTGGAAACAAAGGAAAACGTACTGGACAGCTATGCGATATCAGTCCTTCTGTATGGCAGCGGATTTTTGACAATCTCTTTAAGGATGAGGGAGAGGCTGGAAGCAGCAATAATGTGATTCTACAGAATGATGCTGAGAATACCATGGACCAAGCATGTGAGCAAACAAGAAGAAAACTTATGTCTAAGATCAGGAAGAGATAGATTAGGTTTCTGCGACAGGTAATGAGAAAAGAGGTTTTAGAGACTCTGATACCCACAGGACGAATACAGGAAAAGAGAGACAGAGGAAAGCAGCGCGTGTCATATTTGATGGACTTCAGAAAATTGATGGCGCAGTGGGATTCAAGAGTAGGTACCTCCACACATTTTCAATACCTCAATTTAAATTTAATGTTTAAAAATTAAAAAAAAAAGTTTTCTTGAAGCTTTAATTCAAAGCCAAGGGATTAAATTTACTAATTACAGTAAGCAAAATACCCTGGTGTATTTTAAACCGAAATTATATTGATCGGAATCAAAAATTTTGTAGATTAAAAAAAGTGGTTAATATTTCAAATTTTCCGCCATTTTTCATCGATTGTAAACAGAAGCGGTTTTAAACCTTTTATAAAATATTACAAAAATAAAATACACCTAGCTGACACATTATTTAAACTTACTTTAAGTTGACTTGAAACAAGAATTAGTTGCTTAATGCTTGAAATATTTCCAAAAAAGCGTTTCTCCTTTACGGTATACTTATCATCACATCTGTCAACGATTATCTCGAGGTGATGACTGATATGTTTTACAGTAGCCGGCCAAAAAATGCCAAATATGGAAGACGAATTTGGTATAAATTTTATTTTTTTCATGTAAGGGAGAACAACCCTTGAATCAATTGTAAATATCACGTAGAGCCACCCGTACAAATAAGATACGGGTAATCAAAATGCACACAATTAAAATGTTTTAATTGTTTTAAAAATCCAATGGCGAAATCATTTGTGTGAAGTTTTTCAATTTTTGATTAGTAAATGTAGTCTTCATGCTTTAATTTCATACCCTAGACGCCTCAATGGAGGAAGAAATTCTACAATATTTTTGAAACTTTATTTACTATTATTAAAAAAAATTAAAAAATTAAAATAATTCTCGTAAAAATTCATTATTCATTGATTTTCTTTTCTTTTCAGACTATGATATGATTAATTTATATTAATTTATATTAATTTATATTGTTTATTAAAGCAGTTAAAAGTTTATCCAAAGAAAAATTGGCATAGTTACTGCATTTTTCGTAATTCGGACTTACTTTTTAGAAAGAAGGCCAATATTGAAGAAAAAAAAGACATTTGATTAGCATCCCCTAATCACTCCTTACTTTAATCATAACAATACTCATCTATTAACCACTTGACTCTAGTTCTTTCACCAACCCGTATATCCTTTCCTTTCTCTCCACCTTTGCAACTGTCATCTCACCTGTATTCCCATCCTTCTCTTGCTCCTTTCTAACTGGTTCGTCTTCCTTTTCACTCTTTTCTAATTAATCTTTTTACTCTTATGCAGCCCCCTGCACATCAGTGGCATTACCGCCTTGCTCGGGGTGATACGATTAAAAAAAAGTCAGGTTTATTGTTGCTCTAAGTCGAATTCTTAGACATTTCTAGAAATTAATTGGTGGTGGATAACATATGTAATAAAAACTATTTTTACAAATATTTTCTAAAAATAATTATTTCAATATGGATTTCAGTCAATTATGAATAATCCTGAAATTTTCATAACACCCTGACCATCATTTGATTTCTGCAAGGATTTTCAAATTAATGTCTTTCACGGTCAAAAAAGTGCACTGCGGAATATTAAGTTTTTTTTTACGTAATAAACTATGCGTCAATTTAGGTCTCGCACTGACGAAAGAAAAAAAAGATTTTCTACCAAAATTTCGAAAGTGTTAAAAGTAATGAAAAAAATTTAAAAAATAATTAAAAAATATTTTCATCTATCCTCTTTATGATAATAAAATCATTTTGCCAATAAAACTTTGTTTTTATTTAGTTTGGAGAATTCTTCCTTCATAGTGTGCACTTTTTTCAGCGATATTTTGGAGGTACCTATTTAGGAATGATACCAAGACGAAAATATTAACAAGTAGCGACAAGTGACCGTGGTAAATGATCGCCTACGTCCTGAAAGAACGTCTGGGTAATTTTAAAATAACTCTGTTTTCTTGATAAATTCGATAGTCTTGGTTGTCAACCAGTCTACCACAGAAAGAAATGGCAGCCTACCATGAAAAAATCTTCTCCCTAGTTAGTCATGAACCGAAAAATATATTGTCGAGCAAGCGTGTATTGCATATGACTGACTGATTTTCTCATAATATATGATTACAGAAGATCATGGATTTGCATATTTTTTATCTTCGAGAGTCGTTCAAAACGTCACGCAGGTAAGAAAGCCATGGCTGAACATTTTTGCTGCAACACGCAACCACTTGTTATAAAACGAGAAAACCTTATTCAGATTTTGCTATCTTAAATTCTGTCTAGGTGAGGCTCATTCAAATTTAGATGTGTGAGAAAATTTTAAAAATGGACAAAACATATTTCTTCACAGCAATAAAATCTGCAATCAGCAAAAGAGAGTTATGATATCTAAGAAAATCTACTAGGACATGGTACAGATGCTCACTGATGTCGCTTCATTTTATGAAGATGTGTGAAATTGCTTTGCAGAACAGGGACAAGATATAAGATGACCCTCAATCAGGTCGTCCAAAAACACATGGACATTCCATTCGCCGTATGGTTTCGGATGATAGACATCTTACTCTGCAGGAGATATCTAACTTCATAAGGATTTGTTCTGGTTCGGCACATAATGATTTAACAGAGATCTTGGCGATGAGCAAGCCGTCTTAAAGATGGATCCCAAGAATGCTGACATCAAAATACTTTCATGGCTTCTGCTCAGACGATCTTAAGTCACTGATGCCTCCTCAACAGGTGTTTACTCGTGCAACCAGACTGGCAACTGGGTCCCACCCATTCACAGTCAGGTTAGCCAAATGCAGACGACAATTCTACTCCTGCAGCTTCTTCTCTCGCACTTCCCGCCTGTGGAACTCGCTCCCGTATTCTTGCTTTCCTGACGGCTACAACCTCCAGAAATTTAAATGCAAAGTCAATACTCATCTACTAACCACTGGACTCTAGCTCTCTCCCCACCCCTGTATAACCTTCCCTTTCTCTCTACCTATGTATCTGTCATCGCACCTGCTTTCTCAGCTTTCTATTGTTCCTTTCTAACTGGTTTGTACTCCTCACTCTTTTCTAATTAATCTTTTTACATTTATGTAACCCCCTGCACATCAGTGGCGTTTCCGCCTTGCTCGGGGTGAAATGATTAAAAAAAAAGAAAAAAAGAAACCTAAAAGGGTTGATATTTCTAGTACATTTGTAATTCGCTTCCAGGTTTACTTTGAGAATTTTCACCACAGCTTATTAGAATTTTCACCACAGCTCGGGTTCATCACTTTGAACCTAAGTCAAACAACAGAAACACTCAGGTTCTCCACCCCTGAAGAAACTCAAGCGGGTATCTTCTGTTGGCAAGGTGATGCCTTCTATTTTTGTAATATCTGAAGGCGTAATCATTAAACTCTGCACGGAAAAATAAAACTACTAATGGACAATAATATGCATCACAATTAACGCAACTGAAAGAAGCAATGAGGTCAAAATGCTGACAGAATGTAGGCTCTTGTCCCAGGATAAGATCCCGTTCACACAGTAGCCTTCAGCTACTGTGTGAACTGTGTAACTAAAGCTTTTTAAACTGAACTGTGTAACTAAGGCTTTTTACTGTGTAATTAAGGGTTTTTAATCGCTATCCCATTCCTCTTACTTACCAGACATCTGATTTTACCAGTTTCCTAAATTCAAATCCATGTTCAGTGGTCGTCATTTTCGAAACAATGATGAGGTCATATGAGCTGAAAAAGAAATTCTGGGGGATTAAAACGTATCCGTCTTCTGTGATGAAAATGCAAGGCTTAATTCTTGTTGGACAAAGGAAAATGATGCCAACGAGTGGCTATATTGTAATATAGTAAAATCCTGGTTTTTCCCAGATCTATAATTTAATATATATATATATATATATATATATATATATATATATATATATGTGTATATATATATATATATATATAGCATAATGATAATCCCGGTATACTGTCTTAATATGAATAGGAAAAACTACTAAAAAGTTGTAAGTTAAAAATGTATTTTTTGACAGTATTTATTTATTTCTATTATATATATATATATATATATATATATATATATATATATATATATTTGATATTTCCGAACAAAATACTTTAGAACATGTATAACATCTTTTCTACGACAAAGTGTACATTTTTTCGACATTGAAATAACAATGTCTCATCAGGTAGTGTGGAAAGGTATCGAATGTCTTTTGCTTATATTTAGCAATTTGTGTGTGAGATGATGTTTTCCCATTGATCAGTTAAATATTTGAGCTTGGTTGGTTGATTTGTTTTTATGGCATATCAACCTCGGCGGGTCATTTATTGCCAACTAAGTTTTACTTATTTATTGCTGCTAATACATTTTTCTTTTCAACAATTATTTGTTGTTTTTATATAAGTTTTGTGTCTAGTAATACTTTTTTGAGCATCAAGTTTCATTGGGATTTGTTTTTAAGGGTAGGGTTCCCAAGTCCTACCCGTGTTATTTAACCCATAACTGGAGGGAATGGACGGATTCATACTTTTCTCAAGGGTACCAGTGCTTAAGTGAATGCAGGGTATTCAACTGGAATTCGAACTCGGCTCATCGATTTCTCTTTCCGAGCCGATATCCACTGCACCACAACGAACATCCGTCACGAAACGCTTACAGCACACGGTATTCCCAAGCGATCACCCATCTAAGTATTGACCAGGCTCAATATTGCTTAACTTCGGTGATCGAGCGAGAACCGGTGTAATCAACGTGATATGGCCGTAAGCCTAAAAATTTCAGTAAGCAGCATCTGTTATTTTATTTTAGTCTTTATTTAGAACCTCTGCACTTTCTCTAAAATTTTTCGTCGTATTTTTTACTCTTTTCTTCCGTCTTGCTTATACCGATAGACAATGATCGAATTAAAAAAATAAGGTCATATCATTATTGTCTGTAATATAATACATATTTTACAAAGCTTAGTTTATATTATACTGTCATTTCTATGATACTCAAAAATATAAGTTAGTTCGTTTTCTTTACTCTACTCTTTATCTCGTTTTGAATCTCGGCTGAGACGAGATTTCATAAGAAAAATGTTATTTAATGGCATAAAATAAAATGACGAACAACAAGAAAGATCTCAGAAATAAGTTAAAATCTGCAGTCAAGAACTTAAAGTAAAGAGACAATTCAACTAAAAATGTCACAAAATATGTCAATATAAAACAAATGTAATGACATTCTATGTAGAAATAAAAATATTGCCGTTTGTATTGGTTGTCTAGTAATGACAGAAAAAAAAGAATAATAATTTTAATGCTTCCAAAACGAAGCCGCTATCTATTAACCATCACAGACAATCGATCCTCCCGCCCATTAAAAGGGATCAGCCTTCTCTCCCTGAAAGTAAAACACTGCGACTCCTCGGATTAACTCTCACATCAGACCTCAAGTGAAATAATTATATAGAATCCATAGCTGAATAACGCTGCCAAGAAAGACGGTTCTCTGTGTAGGGCCAGAAAATTGTTCCCGTCCGAAACAATCCTGCACATATACAAATCTACCATCCGCCCGTGCATTGAATATTGCTGCCATATCTGGTCGGGTGCTCCTGCTATCCACTTAGGTGTACTCGACTAAATCCAACGGAGAATCTGTAATGTGATCGATCCCATCTTGGCAGCTCGGATACAGTCGTTTTCTCACCGACGCAGTGTAGCTTCCCTGTGTCTCTTCTACAAATACTTTCACGGCTTCTGCTCCGATGAACTATCGTCACTCGTGCCCTCTATATATTATTTTACTCGAGCGACAAGATTAGCAAATAGGTCCCACTTTTTTGCTGTGAAACCGATAAATTGTAAATGCAAATGCTACTCCAACAGCTTCTTTTCTCGCACTTCCCGCCTGTGGAATTCCTTTTCACATATTTGTTTTCCCGAGAGCTATAATATCCACGAAAAATGTAAAGTCAATAGTCAACTCCTGTCTCATTAACTTACATCCTCTCTCTCATGCTTTTTCTCCGTCAACACCACTCTCATCAGTATTCTCTTTCTTCTCATACTCTCTTCCTGACACCCCTTGTAACCTGTTACTCTTTCTCATAATATTCCTTCTAAATAACCCCCCGCACAACAGTGGCAGTTAAATGCCTTGCTTGGGGCCACACAATTATAAAAAAGAAAAAACATCGACTAAAATTTCGCCATCACTAACAACAGATGCGCATTCCAAACTGTCCGGTCATGAAGTCATAATTCAATTAACCAATTTCAATCCGTCGAGTCCATCTATCTATCTATCTATCTATCTATCTATCTATCTATCTATCTGTCTGTCTGTCTGTCTATCTATCTATCTATCTATCTATCTTCTTTGGAGAAGACAGAAAATGGAGAAATTTCTCACCTTTCCAAACCCTTTATTGATATGTATTTATCTATAAGATAAAGCTAAAATCATCTGTCTAAACTACACCTAAACCTAAAAAACGTATGCGTAGTCAACAGACGTAGACCAATAGCAGTAGACCTCTATGCGTCCTCACCTTCGTCTGTATTTATGGCTGACACTAGCCAATTACATTACTGTGAGGGGAAACCAAAGTTTATGCATATTCATTGCATCATATATGAAGATAGATAGATAGATAGATAGATAGATAGATAGATAGATAGATAGATAGATAGATAGATAGATTAGACAGGCAGATAGATTAGATAGATATCTATCTATCGTGATACACGAAAAGAAAAAATTATTACTAGACACAAAACTTATATGAAAAATCAACAATAAAATTGTTGAAAGAAAGAGGTATTACCAGCAATAAATAAATAAAATTTAGTTGGCAATAAATGACCCCCCGCCACCGAGGTTGATATGCCATAAAAACAAAAAAACAACAAATCATTGTAATTAGTTGGATGAGCTGTTCGCTCCGATTTTTTAAAAACTTAAATGCAGTACTGAACAGGTGTTTAGATTTTATTAGTTGAGTTGGATAGATAAAACAATAGTGTTCTAACGGAAGATAAAAATACGACACCAAGATCCAAAGGCGAATTGGAATGGCGAAGGAAGCATTCCAGTGGCTGATTAAAGTATTAAGACAGGAAACTTTCACTAGAAACAAAGAAGAGAGTACTGGCTTGCTATGTGTTGTCAGTTCTTCAATATGCAGGGCAATATCATCAAAGATGAAGGAAAAACTTGAAGCAACTGAAATGTGGTTCTACAGAAGCATACTATATATAAAATGGGGGATCAGTTCCATATTACAATCAATACATATATTGACTCCTCACTTTGTGGTCACAGTAGTTTCTATATATTTATATTTTTGAGATCCAAAAGCACAAGGATGCATTCCATGAGCTGTGTAGAGTATTAAGAAACAGGACAATTTCGTTAGAAACAAAGAAGAGAGTACTGGATTGCTATGTGATGTCAGTTCTTCAATATGGCAATGAATGCTGGACAATATCATCAAAGATGAAGGACAAACTTGAAGCAACTGAAATATGGTTCTACAGATTGATGCTGCGGATATTATGGATCGAGCATATGAGCAATGATGAGGTTTTGAAAAGGATGGAAACGAAAAGGAAATTAATACTGTGCATCAGGGAAAGACAACTGCAATTCCGAGGCTATGTGATGAGGAAGGAAGGCTTAGAGAATCTGATACTCACAGGTCAGATAGATGGAAAGAGAAACAGGAGAAAGCAGTGGATAACATATTTGAAGGGCCTAAGCAGGAGGCTTGCGGAGCGAGATTACAGGAAAAAGTGGTCTAAGATCTACCAGCGGTAGAGAGACGTGAAAAGACATGATCCTCTACGTCCTGAATGGACATGGCACAGAGAAGAAGAAGAAGAAGAAGAAGAAGAAGAAGAAGAAGAAGAAGAAGAAGAAGAATCTATGAACATGCGTTTGTTGCTAATAATTTATTTTCCTTTGGAACTCCCTTCCAGATCCATATTTTCTTTCTAAATTAAATCTAGAAAAATTTAAAGCGATGTCAATGCTGTTCTCCTATTTCCTATTTCCTCTTTCACGCTCATTATTAATGTTTCTGTTTTCTAATTCTTCGACACCCAGTAAACAATTGTGTTTTGGTGGCTTTAGTGCCTTCATTGAAACAAAATCGATTTTTAAAAGATCTATATCAACTTTTAAAATTTGAACTGAATTGGTTAATGTCTTTTCATAATAGTACTTATTTTACGTACCGTCTCCCTAAAAGATAGAAGTGATCATGGCTCTCCACATCTCCATGTCAACGTAGCGGCTAACACCTTTTATCTTGTTATTTCTCCCAAACCCTGCTCTGCATCCCACTTACTTAAGGTCATCAAGTATGGCACTCACTGCTTTTCTCTGACTCTCTTAAGCTCTAACCGTCCGGTGAATATCAGAAATTTAGAAGGAAGGCCTGGAGAACTTGATACTCACAGGTCGCACAAATGAAAGAAGAGACAGCGAAAAGCAGCGGGAGACGCACTTGTTCGGTCTGAGCAAATGGTTGACTCAGTAAACAAGTGTGTCTTGGTGGCTTTAGTAGCTTGATTGAAACAAAATCGATTTAAGAATCCTAAATGAGCTGTCAAACTTTGAAGCGAATTGGTTAATGTCTTTTTATAATAGTACTTATTTTATGTACCGTGTCCCTACAAGATACTAGTGATCATGGCTCTCCCCATCAGCATGTTCACGCGGCTTTTAACAGCCGTTATCTTGTTATTTCTCCCAAACCCTGCTCTGCATTCCACTTGCTTAAGGTCATCAAGTATGGCATGCATTGCTTTTCTCTTAAGCTCTAACCGTTCGGTGAATATCAGATTCTCCAAGCCGTCCTTCCTCATTACGTGTCCTAGAAACTTCAGTAATTTTTTTTATTAATATGAATACAGTTTTCTTATTTTGATATATTTTATGGCTTTTTATATATAAAAAATGGTTTCATTTTACCAATTGTCTGAAGAAATTTATTCTTGAAAAAAAGACATCGCTAAAATTTTTTGCATATTTTCCTTCATTCCATGTCTAATTACAAACCGATTAATTGACTGCTCATAACCTTTGTTTCCATATAATGTTTTTCGTTTCATAACTAGCAACTGAAATTTAAAGAAAAAAAAAAAAGAACTGACGATATATTTGAAAAAGCCGATGCGTTTTAAATTATGATTCATGCCATCAAGAGTTGATTGCTATCTGCCTAACATAGTGACATTTTTACGCTTCCTAAATCCGGAGTAGCTCTGACTCGCCGCAAACTTCCGGACATTATCTGCGGCTATAAATATCAACTCCCGTCCGCAATACAATTTCTGTATGGGTTTCCTCTCTGCCCCGTCCTGCCAACGAAGCCGTTCTTTCCAGATCGACACCTACCAGCGGGGAGATATCGACTTGGCTCTTCCAGCTTCAAGGCAAGAAAATTTGACGAATTTGCGAAAGGTTAAAAGACCAGGGGACAGGGTCGTAAACTAAGGTTGCATAATGACACGCGAGAAAACGGAGCTGCGGAAAAACCATTTTCCCGTCAACATATATTTCTGGTTTGGTATTTGGTATTTCAATTTTGAGTGGGTGACACTTTCTTATCTTATTTTCTTATTTCCCCGTTCTTTCTTTTTTCTTTTTTCTTTTTCGCAAAGACAGAGATCCAAAGACGCATTGGCATGGCCAAAGACGAATTTCAGAAGTTAGCCAGAGTACTAAAAGTCAGGAAAATCTCATTAGAAACAAAGAAAAGAGTGCTGGATTGCAACTTGATATCTATCCTTCTGTATGGAAGTGAATGCTGGACGATCACG
Organism: Ascarosepion bandense; assembly: GCA_037127315.1. Classification (NCBI taxonomy): domain Eukaryota; kingdom Metazoa; phylum Mollusca; class Cephalopoda; order Sepiida; family Sepiidae; genus Ascarosepion; species Ascarosepion bandense. The sequence goes on from JBBBDQ010000510.1 coordinate 1,382,850, forward strand.
TCAAAGATGAAGGAGAGGCTTGAGGCAACAGAAATGTAGTTTTTTGCAGATGGGTGCTGAGGATACCATGGACAGAGGATGTGTGCATAGATGAAGTGTTGAAAAGGAGGTTCCTAGGACATGTAATGAGGAAGGAAGGTGTGAAGAACTTGATACTCACAGGTCGGATAAAGGAAAGAAAGCAGCGTGAGACGTACTTATTAGGTCTGAGCAAATGATTGACGGGGCGGTGCTTGGAAGAGATACCAAGAGAAAAACTATTGAGAGTGACAAGAGACAGAACCAAGTGGAAGTCCATAATCGCCTACGTCCTGAAGAGACACGGCACATAAATAAAGAAGTGTTGTATTTTTTTTCTTTTCGATTCTTGTATTTTTAATCTGCCATCTTCGAATTTTTGTTTGGGAATAGCATAATCTATAAAATGAACTATTGAAAGAACAGAAATTGTGACTAAGTGTAACCTTACTAAAAAATAACTATTAGGTTCATACAAGTATGGGTGAAAACGTGATAATTTCTTGTAATTATAAAAATTGTGCGTTCAAAAATTTCCTGCCACGTTAGCGTTAAAAAAAGCACTATTACTTGAGCGTTCTTTAAAAAATGGGTAAACAGTAAAATCAGTTATTGCAAATCTCCTGAAGACACCACTCATGGTAAAAAACTAGGTCGCGTAATAACTGGTTTACAAATGGAAAATATTAAAAAGTTCCACAATATAATTGTATTGAACACATATGCACTGTTCTAATTTTATTAAGACCAAAAACTAAGTAATTAGGCATTCAATATATATATCTATATATATATATATATATATATATATATATATATATATATATTGAATACTCAAACAATTCATTCCAAATTGTCGGTTGTTTATAACCAAGTTTCGTTAAGATTCTTTAATTTCCGTAAGATATATATATATATATATATATATAGACATCCGCAGACTGATCTGTTTCGCTGTATTACAGCTCATCAGTACGGCTTAGACTCCGTTCGCTTCATATATATATATATATATATATATATATATATATATATATATATATATATATGAAGTTTTATATATACATGAATATATATATATATATATAAATATATACATATGAAGTTTTATATATATGACATATATTCATATATGTTGACATATATATGAAAATATGTCAACACAAAATAAAATCGTCGCTGATGGTGGATGTTATAATTTTTCAGTCTAAATCAACATCTTTGAAGATGGCTAATCGTATTCACAATTATAATTAAGAAGACACGAATTTATGCTAGTCGGTTTCCCATATGAAACCGTGATAATTTCCTCACAGGAGCCATCTTGTATAATACCTTGAAATGTTAAACCAGTGGAAAGTAATAATCAAATTAAACGCATTATATATTATAAAAAGTTTAAAATAATTGACCTCATAGTCTATAATAACCCAACAAGCATTAAACTAAATTCTCTACAAAAATCCAATGTAGTATACCAATTTACATGCCCATTCAGAGATTGCATCTCTGATACTAATCAAAAACCTAGTACATATATGTTTTACTACAACCACACTCTCCCGTAGACTTACATGTCATCTTTCTGATCAGAGTACTATTAAACAACATTTCTCTGAAAAACAAACATGTAGGTAATATCAGACAGATTTTGGTCAAAAATACGGTGATCCTTACTCATGTACACAGTAAGAGGAACCTGCAGATATTGGAGGCCATGTACATCAAATCTAAACAACTAACACTCAATAAAATCACCTTTAAATCCGGACATAACATATTACATTGCATTTGACTACATGGTTTTGTTGTCATTTCGCGCTATCCCGCGGTGTAACGTCATAAAACCGCATCGCAAATTTAAGAACTGCGTTTATTATTTTTGGTAACTATTGCCGTTGCCTAGCGGAGTTTTATGTCAACACAAAATAAAATCGTCGGTGATGGTGGATATTATAATTTTTCAGGCTAAACACCTTCTCTGAAGATGGCTCATGTGAGCCGAAAGCTTAGAAGAAATATTAATAAAAAAATATCCAAATGTTGGAGAATTTTTGTCTTTATTTTCAACTGAAATTAAAGCAAAAATACGACGTTTAGAACGGCTCATGATTAAACATAATAGACATTCATTGTCTCTTATATTTAACAGCATATGTTTAGAAAATTACTTGCTGCTTAGATACACTATATATATATATATATATATATATATAGTGCATCGAGGAAGCAGATAATTTTCTAAAAAATATAATTGTCGCTGATGGTGGATGTTTTTATGTTAAAGTCCATGTAACCTATCTGAAGATGGCTCATGTGAGCAGAAAGCTTAGAACCAACTTATTAAAAAATTATCCAAGTGTTGGAGAATTTTTGTCTTTATTTTCACCTGAAATTATAGCCAAAATACGATGTTTTAAACGGCTCATGATTAAACATAATAGACATTCATTGTCTCCTATATTTAGAAAAAATAAAAATATATATATAGATAGATGTATATATATACATATATATATATATATATATATATATATATATATATATATATATATAATGCTAAAAAAAGTTATTATGGCGTTAAAGACAAAAAAAATCTTCAGTGTAATCCTCCATGCCAAATTTTAAAGCTAAAACACCAGTCGACCGGTTTCGTCCCGGTTTTCGTCCCCTCATCGGAACTGTAAAACGGGGGTGGGGTGGATATCAAAAGAAAATATGTTATGGGTGAACTGAATGAACGGACGGGGAAAGATTTTTAATTTTTACTAAAAGTTATTACATTTGAAGATGGTAGAGACCCAGCAGACTAAGCCCAAGCAAACACACTCTTTGTTTCCAAAGAAAAGGCTGCCTAGACCTGAACAGCGTCTCCAAGACGTTCAGATGGAATAACGAGTGTGATCTAGCTAAAAGAGAAAACAATTTCACACTATAATCCGCGGCACTATCGGGTTATATATCGGGTTATTTTTCAACATCAGCGGATGTACGTTGTGGTGCATTGGATATCGGCTCGGAACGAGAAATCGGGGAGCCAAGTTCGAATTCCAGCTGAATTCCTTGCATTCACTTACGCACAAATACCCTTGGGAAAGGTATTAATCCGTCTATTCCTTCCAGTTATTGGTTAAATAACAGTACAGATTGGGTTCTATAGCCTTGGTCGGCAACCAGTCTATGTAGAAAGCAATGGCAACCTACTGCGGGATAATCTTCTGCCCAGTCAGTCATGTAACTTTCGAGACATGATCGCCCAAGCGTGTATCACGTATGGCACTTAACTGACTGATCAAATGATTCGCTATGCAAATCTGTATGCATTTCGAATTGTACCGCCAGACGAAAAAAAAAACATTGAGTATTTTAGGCAAAACTCTTTGTAACACCAGAAATAAACTGAAGGCTAGGAATATGGCATCATTCATCATCTTAAACAAGGAGACAGTCCAGAAAAGTTGCAGCAGATTCGGGAATGTATGAAAGCTGTGGTTCAATTCAATGGCATATTTATTTTATTAAATAAATTTACTATTTAGTATTTCAAGATATGTTTCCGTAATTCTGGTAAATTCACTTCCCGGCTGTGGAATTCTCTTCCACACGATTGCTTCCCCGACGGCTACAATCTCCAGGAGTTTAAATGTAAGGTCAATAGACACCTCCTAACACACTAACCTGCTCCCATTCTATCAAACACTCTTCCCATCTGCCCAACCCTCATCCTCGCTATCCTTACTCATCTGTCACCTTCCTCCTGACATTCCCTATGTCTAACCACTCCTTCTCTTTACCTTCCCCTATGTAGCCCCATGCGCAATAGTGGCAGTGGAATGCCTTGCTTGGGGTGAGATGATTAAAAAAAAATATATATATATCTGTTAAAATAAAATGTCAGTACTATTTTGATTTTTGCGTAATTTATGCGTTAATTTATCTATGTTACCCTCTGTGTGTGTGGGTATGTATATTGTTTTGGGGGTTGTGTGGTGGTGTTCGACTTACGGCTACTCCTTGCACTTGAAGGAATCGCATTTCGACATAATTGAAGACCATCTGACCAAATGAATATACGCGAGTAGCAGTATAGCCCGTATTTGCTCGGGTGTAATTAAAGCTTTAAAACTAATCCATGGTCCTGGAGCTCAGACTCTTTGGACATTGACACGAAAGATTAAAAAGCAATAGTTGTTTCCAGTTAAAGCGAAACTTGGCTTCAAATCAAAATGCTTCTGCTCATTCGCAGTAGTGTGTTATCTATAGACATAACTTTATTGACCAATACTTCAAGTTGCGTAATCATTACTCTGAATGCCTTCTATAAATAGTAATCCTGTTTACAAATGTTTTGTTCATCCAGCATATAATATTCTGAAAATTTTTGTTATCCGGAATTTCAAGGTTTCAAATATTTTTGTCATTCAAATTACAGGGTCTCCATAAAATCCATGTGCACTTTAAAAAATTAATAACTTTTCGCATTCATTCTCTCAAACACTGTTCCCATCTACATCCTTAACCGTCTATCAGCCTCCTTCTGGCATTTCCTATATTTAACCACTCTTTCTCATCACCTTCCTCTATGTAACCCCCTGCGCAATAGTGGCAGTGGAATGCCTTGCTTGGGTGAAATGATAAAAAAATGTATTTGTGACTAGCAGTATAGCCCGGCGTTGCTCGGGTGTAATGAAAGCTTTAAAACTAATTCATGGTCCTGGAGCTCAGACTCTTTGGACATTGACACGAAAGATTAAAAAGCAATAGTTGTTACCAGTTAAAGCGAAACAGTAGACGGAAAGAAAAATGAATATATGTAAGTCAAATTTAGATTTCCTGAGATCGATATCAAATTTTCTGTTGTAAGAACTACAACCTTGAAACTTCTGAATATCGTTTCTTATGTCTTTGTCTATGAGTGTATCAAATTTGATTAAAATCAGATCACTCCTTCTATAAGACGATTTTTTCGATTATCGATATTTATCGGGGGTACCTCGACACAAAAACTAGCTAAGAACACTCGCAGACGCTTATAGTACAACTGTGTAAATTTTCAAGAAAATCGGTTCAGCCGTTTCGGAGTCTATAGGTAACGGATACACACATGCACACAGAGACAAAGATTTATTTTTAAATAAGTTTTTATATATATATATATATATATAGTCATCCGCAGACAGATCTGTTTCGTTGTATCACCGCTCATCAGTACGGTTAGACAGCCGATTGCATTTTACCCAGGACTGAAACCCGACCTCATTGGCGTCAGTCGGCGATTCTACCTCCAAGCTACGGGTGCTCGGTGAAAGGAGACAGACTTTGTAGCATGTATATTATCATTATACACGCCCAATAGCTGAGAGTGTTCTAATACATTGCTGAATGAACGATGCTTATATGCCAGAGTAGCTACTGTTTTTCAAAGTCTATCATTCTTCCAGAGTGCTCAATCAGGGTGTGAGAGCGTAAATATATATATTAAAAATCTGGCAATGAACCGTGTCCGTTCAAATGTAGAAAAACCCAAGCCAACATTGAGGATGTTACTTAGAATGACCTACAATGACATTGTTGAACACTTTGATCTCGCTTTTATCGTCACGGTCACAGTGGAGCCAAAATGTCTCGCTCGTCCAGATTGCTTACGAAGATTAAAAACGAAAATTTCAAAGAAAGAAAAAAATTACGCATATTTCTTTCAACCACGCGACAAAAACAAAAACAAAAACTAAAAACAAAAAATTAAAAAAGTAAGTATTTTTTTTTATAGAAAATTGTTGAGAAAATTAGATTTGTTATTTTTTATTGTCTATGAGATGGAGATTATAGTCAAACAGAAGAAAGAAACTACGAATTTATGTACCTCCACTTAATTGCCAAAAAAAAAAACGTAAAAAAACAGCATATCATGATGTTAAAAGAGCTCAAACTTAATATAAAATTTTATCATCAAAATAGTTTTGCTATAATTAAGAGGAAAGATCAAATTTTCTTGTTATTAACTTTTTCATTATTTTTAATCATTTCGAAATTTTAATTAAGATTTCATTCTTTGTTTTCCACCAGTAATTCACGCCATTATTATATAAGGCGACTTTTAAAAAAACGGAGTCGGTCGAGTAAAATGATTTTGCGGCGAGTAAATTTTCCCTCATTCTCGACCGCTGGTCGAGTGATATCTTTTTTCAAATCTCAAAGGCTGCCTTTGTGTATTATATTCTCTAAGCCCTCCTTTCTTATTACGTGTTCCATAAAATTCAGATATCCTCAACATCACTCTATAAAATCATATTTCTATGGCTTTGAGACTCAGCTTCATCTTTGAGAAGACTGTTCAGCATTCACTGCCATACAGAAGGACAGGTATCACGTAACAGTTTTTTTTTTAATCATATCACCCCGAGCAAGGCAGTAACGCCACTGATGTGCAGGGGACTACGTGTGAGTGAAAAGATTTAGAAAAGAGAAAGCCGGAAACCACATCCTAAACAGGGAACAAGGGATGAGCCTCTACACCTGTACAATAGACGTGAGTGGAGTTTGAACCGGGCGATAGTTTAGTCTATCTACTCTATGTGAAAAAAAAAAAGAAAAAGAAAAAAAAGAAAAAGAACAGTAAAAAGATTGGAAAAGAGAATGCCGGACACCACATCCTAAACAGGGAACACATTCTCCCCCACCAAAAAAAAAAACACCTTTCCACCTTTTATTTTCAGTTCCCTATATCACCCAAAGAGGAGCAGGTGTGCTCCGAAACATGAAGATTTTTGTGTAGTGATATTATGCTTTTATAAACCATTGTAACAACTATTACAATACATTTATATATATATATATATATATATATATATATATATATAATGATGATCCACGTATACTGTCTTAATAATATGTATAGGAAAAACTACGAAAAAGTTTTAAGTTTAAAAATGTATTTTTTGACAGTATTTATTTATTTCTTTTATTATATTTGATATTTCAGACCGTCCTCGGCCTTTCATCAGAAAAAAACGATTTTAAAATTTAAATTAGAAACGTATTTCGCGAGAGCGATCGTGGAGAGATTGTTTACATCACGTGACGCAGAAAGCGACAGATTTTTGAAATATTTGTAAACGTAAACCGATCTTTAATAATACTTATAAATTTTGTTTTAGAGAAAAAATGTTTAAGTGTATCTAAAAAATGTTTAACTATTGAAATATTTATAAAGATTCAAAACACCTAAATCCCTTTTAACCCTAGCTATATATATATATATATATATATATATACACTACGGGCCATAATTATTACCCACCCCAATGATGTATTTCATACTATTTTTGGGAATTTATTGCCACGGTAATAATTGTAAATGAACATAGAATGGTTCTTTTGTTAATACTGCACAATAACATGTGCATCAAATGAATTTATAAATATTTAATAATTACCTATATTGCAGTTTCATCAATGACCAAATGAAAACAAATTTGGATGATTCAGATGAGTTAATCTTTGCTCCCTTGTCTTGTAAAACTTTTCAAAATAATAACAAACAACCATTCTATTTTCATTTAGACTAATCCACTTAAAAATAGTATGAAATACATAATTTCTTTTAAAAACAGGGGTGACCTAATAATTATGTTTGGTAGTGTATATATATATATATATATATATATATATATATATATATATGATTACAATTATTGTTATGTGTAGCATCATTCGAATTTGAGGGACCATGGATTTGCTCCCAAAAGTAATGATTCCTGTTCTGATAGCGGCGGAGGCTGTACAGGCCAGTGACAATCTCAACTGTCACGTATGCATCAGTAGACGCTCTCTCCTGGTTTTGCCGTGTTATCTTTATTTTCTCGTGTACGCTTCCCCGAGGCGGCAAATTTTTGTTCATGCTCTCCTCGTTCCAGCCATCGGTTTAAATAGCATCTTCATCGAGAGTAATCGTTGGCAGTGTATTCCAACCATCGATGTCCATGTCTATCGTTCTTCTTTCCCTTTTTGCAGTCGTCCTTGAAACAAAGATAAAGTTCGACTCGAGCCTTCTTGCTGGTGGCCAATTAACTGTACAGAAACGTCTTCGGAATCCTCTCATCCGGCATTCGGTGTACATGTCCAGCGGAACCGGCGCCGTTTCACACAGGCGTTTATTGGCTGGGCTAAATGACAGAGAATTCCTACTCTTTATTTTCCTAGTGAAGCGGCTAGGTTTAAATTGTAAGAGCAGCAGAAAAAAAAACTGGTTCAAAATTCAAACTTCGATCACCTGACTTACAATGGTACAAATTATAAATGCCCATGAGCAGAAGACAATGTGACAAAACTACAGACATATTCTGGCGAAAGTTCTGATAATATTTGAGTTTTCCCAGATGTAAAACGATGTCAATATCTTAGATATTTGTCAGAATCAAACAATAGCATTAATTAAACTTAAAAGAAAAATTATTAAAAGAAAAAATAGATGGAAATACGGTGGGAGAATCGCATATAAAATTGACAGGACAGAAAACGAAAGACGAGCACAAAATTATGAAAAAATAAAATTAGGTTAAAAGACACAGCGTTGAACAATAAATACAAAATAAACGTTTTTTCTTTTTAAAATGATGCGTTACATTGTAAATTATATTAATGTCGACTATTGTTGCTGTAATTAAAAAAAAAACAAGTGAGAGAGAAAGAATTTCTATTGACTTATGTTACGTGTCTTTGATTACATACCAGCTGCTGATTTAAATGTCCAATCTTGAGGACACATTTGACGCCAACTTGTTGACGTAATTATTTTCCTGTCACACCTGGCAAAAAGCAAATGACACAAATTACTTCTCCTATTTTAGTAATGGATTAAATATCATATTAATAACAAGAAAACGTACGCACAATTTAAAATATTCTTTTGTCGATTATACAGGGTATTTATGTGCCTTCTCACGGAAGCCGAAGGCGGCACAAGGCATTTTAAATTTTGGTCTTCGATCTCGATTAAAAATACCCTGTAGACTCTGCACAATGCATCTTGTCTGGGTTCCTCTCCACCCGGAGGCAGAGAGTCCGACAAAGTAGACTTAGACCTGCAAGTTTGTCGATAATACTGATTATTTTACTTCTATCTTAAGATTTTGAATTCAGCAGATATACAAAGAGAGACGGGAGACAAGGATGTGTCTTTTCACCGGATCTCTTCAACTTGTACAGTGAGACTATTTTGAGGACCCTACATGTTATGCCAGGATTTGTTATCGGAGGCCACAATTTCAACAACCAAAGATTCGCAAATGATCCAGTGTTGATAGTAGAGACAGAAAGGAAACTACAAGAACTCCTACAAAAGTTAGCTGAAGAGAGTGAAAAAAAAGGACTATAAATAAACTGCAGGAAAACCGAATGCATGGTCATCAGCAAAAAGAGCAGCCCAAAGTGCCAAATAAAGGTGGGAGGGATACTAAAATCAAGCAGGTACAAAAATTTAAATACCTGGGAAGTGTTCTGACAGAAGACGGAAAGTGCGACACAGAGATCCGTCTGCTATTTGGTGACTGTTATCGTCGTATAGCAACGTTTTATGTAAACACAAGCTTAAAACCAACCTAATAGAAAATTTTTTTTTTTTAATCATCTCACCCCAAGCAAGGCATTCTACTGCCACTATTGCGCATGGGGCTACATAGGGGAAGGTAAAGAGAAGGAGTGGATAGACATAGGGAATGTCAGGAGAAAGGTGACAGATGAGTAAGGATAGCGAGGATGAGGGTCGGGCAGATGGGAAGAGTGCTTGATAGAATGGGAGCAGGTTAGTGTGTTAGGAGGTGTGTATTGACCTTACATTTAAACTCCTGGAGATTGTAGCCGTCGGGGAAGCAATCGTTTGGAAGAGAATTCCACAGTCGGGAAGTGCGAGGAAAGAAACTGTTGGAGTAGAAGTTACGGCTGCATTTTATCGGTTTCACTGTAAAAGGGTGGGATCTAGTTGCTAATCTAGTATCTCGTGCAAATTCGTATTTAGGGGGCACCAGTGATCTAAGTTCATCGGAGCAGAAGCCGTGAAAGTATTTATAGAAAATATTTAAATGTTGGACAATTGTTGTCTTTATTTTCCCCTAAAATTAAAGCCAAAATACGTATGACTCACGATTAAAGACAATAAGCATTCATTGTCTGTCATATTTAACAATATATGTTTAGGTATATTTATTGGTTTGAACATTATTTTTAATGGATACTCGTATTTAAAGAGATACTCTGTTTTGTTTTTCTTTTCTTTTTTTTTTTCATAATTTAACAGTATATATACGTATACGTATATATCTAGTGGTTAAGACACGTCAAATGAACTAACAGCTTCTAGTTCTATAGGAGTTGCGAGTTAGAATCCTAACGTGGATGTATATTTTCATTTCTCAAATGTTCAGGTCGGTAGATATATATATAAACATATTGTTTAATTATAAAAAAAAGCAAATAAATAAAGAAAAATCAGAGTATCTACTCAAATAAGAATATTCATTAATAATAATATCATTGTCGAAACGAGCATTTTTGAATATTACGAAAAATCAGATTTTTTTAATATTTTGTATATATATATATATATATATATATATATATATATATATATATATATTTATATATATATATATGTTTAATTCAACCGTATCTAACTACAAAATTCGTTGTGGTGGAGTATCCCTTAAAAATAATGTACAATCAAATAAATATATATATATATATATATATATATATATATATATATATATAAATGACTACTTATATTACCTTGTTAAATTTAATAAAAAATGTAACATTGAAATACTGAGTTTGTGAGAGTTTGTCTCTATTGAAATTTACCTGACAAAAATACCAAATATTGTACATTATATATATATATATATATAAGTCGTCACTGAGTTCAACAGCTTGCATCAACTGCTACTGTGTTTTAGCTTTGTTTAACGGCACATCAAAAATTACGAAAAATTAGACTTTCTTTTCTTTTTTGTATTTATATGGCTTCATTCAACCGTATCTAACTACAAAATCCGGCGTGGTATATATATATATATATATATATATATATATATTTGCATATTCTACAATTTTCATGAATAATAAATATTTCGCAGTTAAGCAAATCAGCCGCTCCTCAGACACAAAACCATATATTATATTACTTTGTCAAATTTAATAAAAAGTTTAACAATGAGTTCTTTTGAGTTTGTATCTATTGGAATTTACCTGACGAAAATATCAATTATTCTACGTTATATATATATATATATATATATATATATATGTAAGTGGTCACTGAGTTCAACAACTTGCATCAACTGATACTGATTTTGATTTTTGTTTAACGGCATATTAATCTCTGTGGGCTAGTTAATGCCAAAACGGCGCTGTTTAAGGTTTTTTTTTTAATGTTAGGTTGTTAGGTAGTGAAAAGGTTGATTTAGTCATGAATTTTTTTTGTTTTTATTCTTTTTTATTTTAAAAAGCGGAAAATGTTTTCCAGTTTTGTATTTAAAAGTTTTTAATAATATTTTTCCTTTCAAAATGTATATTTTTCTTCAAAAGTCTATTTTTATGTATATATTTCAATAAAAGTGTATTTTTATACTTTCATAATGTTTTTACCCTAGTTTGGGGGTTAACTATTTGTCCATAGCTGGGACCCCAACGGGTGCTACCACTCCGCGTCAGGGTCTACCTGGGAACAGCAGCAATTAAGAGGTGGTTCCATGCACCTCACAAACTTTTAATCAGAGCCCTTGATGCCGAAAGCAGTTTATCAACGGATAAATTTCGTTATTACGTATGAAATTAGGAAATTCCTTGTTATTTCTTGAAGTTTTCTTTTTAATTTTTTTTTAATCATATCACCCCGAGCAAGAGGGTAACGCCACTGATGAACAGGGGGCTACGTAAGAGTGAAAAGATTGGAAAAGAGAAAGCCAGAAACCACATCCTAAACAAGGAAGAAGAGGTGAGCCTCTTCACCTGTTCAATAGACGTGGGTGGGGTGTGAACCGGGCGATAGTTTAGTCTATCTACTCCAAATGGAAAAAAAAAAGAAAAGAGTGAAAAGATTGGAAAAGAGAAAGCCGGAAACCACATCCTAAACAAGGAACAAGGGATGAGCCTCTTCACCTGTTCAATAGACGTGGGTGGAGTGTGAACCGGGCGATAGTTCAGTCTATCTACTCCAATTGAAAAAATGATAAACAAAAAGGAAAAGTGAAAAGATTGGAAAAGAGAAAGCCGGAAACCACATTCTAAACAGGGAACAAGGAATGAGCCTCTTCACCTGTTCAATAGACGTGGGTGGAGTGTGGACCGGGCGATAGTTTAGTCTATCTACTCCAATTGGAAAAAAAAATTAGGTTAGTGACTTGCTAAGTTTTAACTTAGTTATGTCTAGTCAAAGAGATTGCTGCTAGGAAAAAAATCCTTCAAATTAGACATGAAAGTTAGATATACAAAAACGGGCAAAATAAAAGAGGATAAAAAGAAATAAAAAACAAAATGGCTTAATTTTTACCATATTCAAGAAGACAGTTTGATGCCCAAAACACACGTGCTACTACTAGGAAGTTTAAAACTCTTATTTAATAATAATAATAATAATAATAATAATAATAATAATAATAATAATAATAATGTATATAACATTGATATAAATATACATATAAAAATAGTAATAGATATGTTTGTCTATCGTCCGAGTCACACTCCACCCCGATCTTTTGAACAGGTGTAGAGGTCTATCTTTTCTTTCCTGTTGAACAATGGATATCCGCCCTCTACTGAAATCGTCTTATTCTGTTTTATTCGGATTAAACTTTTGCGACTAACTACAATTATCGACTAGTTTGGGGAAAATTGATTAAAAACATATTTGTATTATATTCAAGCGTATGTTGGAAGTTTGCTGGCGCAAGCAACTTCCCGAATCGATCAAACATTTATTTCCATTTTCTTTTATTTTTTTTCGCAAGTGTCTTTTAAGTGTTAGTATTGAAAACCAAATTGTGGTGTTTGGTCATTTAGTCCCATATTGTGCAGTAGGTCGGACCGAGGACTTTTGAGCACCCAATCGTATCTACAAGTGTGGCGCCGAAAATAAGGACGCTTATTCGATTAGGCAGGCCACACGACATCAGTGCCCGATGTTGAATAGTTATTTTCATGACCTTACGAAGGTCAGCAGCGGAAATAAGAGAGAAATAAGTTTTATTCGGGGCGCCGTTTCCATTTATCTATAAATATAGTTTTTCCCAACATCGATATGTAGATATAAACAGTGAGATAGATAGATAGATAGATAGATAGATAGATAGATAGATAGATAGATAGATATGAGCAGACGAAATAGAAATAGATAGATAGATAGATAGATAGATAGATAGATAGATAGATAGAGCAGACTGAAATAGATAGATAGATAGATAGATAGATAGATAGATAGATAGATAGAGAGAGAGAGAGAGATGTACATGAGAAAATAGAAAGATTTAAACAGAAAGAAATAGAAACATTTGTAGGGGAAAAAAGATAGATAGATAGATAGATAGATAGATAGATAGATAGATAGAGAGATAGATAGATAGATATGATAGATGATAGATAGATAGATAGATAGATAGATAGATAGATAGATAGATAGATGAAATGAGATAGATAGATAGATAGTAGATAGATAGATAGATAGATAGATAGATAGATAGATAGATAGATAGATATGAGCAGACTGAAATAGATAGATAGATAGATAGATAATGAAATTTCGGAAATAAATAGAGAGATAACTTTTTTCTTTTTCTTTTGTAATCATTCCCCCCCCCCCCCCAAGCAAGGCATTCCACTGCCACTATTGCGCAGGGGGTTACATAGGGGAAAGTGATAAGAAAGAGTGGTTAGTTATAGAAAATGTCGGAAGGAGGGTGATAGACAGATGAGAATACCGAGGATGGGGGTTGGGTAAATGGGAAGAGTGTTTGAGAGAATGGATGCGAGTAAGTTTGATAAGAGGTGTCTATTTACCTTACATTTAAATTCCTGGACATTGTAGCAGTTGGGGAAGCAAGTATATTAAAGGGAATTCCACAGGCGGGAAGTGCGAGAAAAGATGTTGGAGTAGTAATTGCGGTTACATTTTATCTGTTTCACTCTAAAAATAAGTGGGACCTAATTGCTAATCTAGTATCTCGTACAAATTCATACCTAGGGGGCACCAATAATCTAAATTCTTCAGAGCAGAAGCCGTTAAAGTATTTATAGAAGAGGCACATCATGCCGGTGAGAGAGTGACTGCAGCTGGGCTGCCAAGTCGTTATCGATCACGTTGCAGATTCTCTGTTGGATTTTATCAAGAACCCCGAGGTGAATAGCAGGGGTACCCAACCAGATGTGGCAGCAGTATTCAATACACGGGCGGATGGTAGATTTATAGATATGCAGGATGAACTAAGAGGATGAACTAAGAACTAGCAGCGGATTTAGCAATGGATTCGATATAGTCATTCCACTTGAGGTCCGCTGAGAGTGTGAGGACAACGAGGCGTAGTGTTTTACTTTTAGGGAGGCTAGCCTGTTCCATGCTAATGGGATGTAGGAGCGATAATCTATGATGGTTTATTGATATCAGCTTCGTTTTGGAAGCATTAAAATTTACGAGCAATTTCATACCCCAGTCCACTACGGATTGAATGTTCTTCTCATGCTCGGGAGCAATATTCGCTTTGTCGCCCACACCAGATTTTTGATCGAGGCGAGAGTAAACTGTGGTGTCATCGGCGTACATGTATACTTGTGATCTTAGATTATCGGGGATATCGTTAATGTAGATCAGAAAGAGCGGAGGACCTAGGATAGAGCCTTGAGAGACAGCCGCGTAACTTGACTTAGACACTTAATATGATTTGGGGTTTTACTAATCAGGTAGGTCAAGAACTTAATAAAAAAGAATGCGGTCGGAATACGCTGAAACACTGGGGCATTATTTTTTTCCTTGATGTAAACCACAATAAAATATTGATTATATCATTCACATGCACATTTTCTCTCAAGTTTTTATTTCTCTTTTTCCTGTTTCCCACACGCATATATATGTACGTATAGTCGCAATCTTACAGCCACACGCGCATACGCATGTATACACTTAGACACATGTTCAAAGCTAAATAGATTATTAGTTAAGTAGCAAGTGGCAGAAAACACTATTAATATAATCGTCTCTATTAATATAAAGAGCTTTGTGTATGTGTGTGTGCTTATATATATATATATATATATATATATATATATATATATGTAAACATGTTACGGAAATTAACGAATTTTAGCGAAACTTGGTTATAATCAACCGACAATTTGTAATGAATTATTTTGAACATTATTTTTACTGATACTCGTATTTAAGTAGATGATATTCTGTTTTTAATTAAACAGTATTTTATATTTATATCTACCGGCCTGATTATTTTACGATAAATTACGAAAATGTGTGCTATCCAGTAGGATTCGAACCTGCGAACCTGTTTTATTTTGCTAATATATATTTACATGGTTTATTTCGCAAATGTAAGTTTAATTTACGGTTATTTAGAAAATTGGGAAGTGGTAGTTAGAAAATACGCTTCTAAGTGTGGCAACATTTAACCTCCCTGTTCTTTAACTATATATATATATACATACATATATATATATATATATATATATATATATATATATATATGTATGTATATATATATAGACCTTGAAATCCGACAAAATGAATAGAATATATAAAAATCAGGTCGCAAAACATGTCTTTAATTGAACATGTTTCACTTCAATAGGCTTATTCAGAGATTTTATGTATATATATATATATATATATATATATATATATATATATATATATATACTAGCAGTATAGCCCGGCGTTGCTCGGGTGTAATGAAACCTTTAAAACTAATCCATGGTCCTGGAGTTCACACTCTTTGGACGTTGGAACGAAAGACCAAAAAGCAATAGTTGTTTCCAATTAAAGCGAAACGTAGACTGTGAGAAAAATGAATGGATTTAAGTCAAACTTTGATTTCCTGGTATCGATATCAAATAAGGTTTTTTCGTCGTAAACTGAAATTTAAAGGCTAAATAAGTCCTCTGAGTAAATGGTATCATGGCTGAGACTAAGAACTACAATTATACCTACTTAGGGCCAAACCCGAAGCAAAAACTAAAATTAAAGGGCTGAAAAAAAACAAACATACAGGCAGATAAACAGACACACACACAAACATCTTGCCTTTTATATATATATTATCGATTTTCTGCACTATTGTAAGAACTGCAACCTTGAAATTTCTTAATGTCGTTTCTTATGTCTTTGTCTATGAGTGTATCAAATTTGATTAAAATCAGACCACTCCTTCTATAACCCGATTTTTTCGATTATCGATTTTCGATATTTATCGGGGGTACCTCGACACAAAATCTAGCTAAGAACACTCTCAGACGCTTGTAGTACAACTGTGTAAATTTTCAAGAAAATCGGTTCAGCTGTTTCAGAGTCTATAGATAACGAACACACATCCAGACACACACACACACACATACGCACACAAAGATCCATTTATAAATAAGTTTAGATTTTATATCGAAATGTTGTAATGGTTAACAAGCATGTCCCGCTAAACCTATTTAATATTTACTACTAATTATTGCGTTGAAACATGATTTCGACAAAAGAAAAAAAGTAGAATGAGAGCGAGAAAAGAAAGAACTTTTTCATATTTTAGGGAAATTTTTTCCAAAAACAAAAAGAAGTGACGTTTTCATAAAATGTAAACCAAAATTTTAAAAAAAAACGTTTAGTACACACAGTGTTAACTACCTAATGAGACAATGTTCTTTAAATGTCAAAAGATAATGTACAATTTTATAATAGTTTTTCATGTCCCAATGTCAAAATTATATATATATATATATATATATATATATATATATATATATATATATATATATAACACCTAATGAGCCAGACGAACCTACCTAGATTTCACCTAAACAGATCGTCAGTGAAAGCAGCTTTCCCTGGCAATCCGTTTAGGTGAAGCCTAGGTAGGTTCGTCTGGCTCATTAGGTGTTATCTATTTATTGTGCTCTACCTCTGTATTGAGCACTTTCTGTTAAATGATTACTCGTATCGGGATTTTTTCTTTTGGCTTCCTGCTGATCTCGGTCCGAACACTTTTGACTGACATTCATGTACTAAGCTCTTTCCTTTTTTAAAACCATTTTTCCATCCATCGAAAGTTTTCGAGGAAGTTTTTCGACACGAGTATAATTATAATCTCGTATATATATATTATCTGAACGAGTCAAACTATTGTTCTCGTCTTTATTGCGATGTTTACGACGATTCGGCTGTTGTACGCTCGGCCTTCTTCAGCAATAGAAAATCATCAGCTTCAATTATTATGAGCTGTGTTAAAAAAAATATAAATTCCAGAAATTTGTACCTTATTGTCCTCAAGAACGCATGGCCCATTAGATACACGCGTTGGTTACTGCCATAGCTGTCTTAGAGTCCTAGAGTGTTGAACTAAAGGGGAATAACTACAGGACATCCGTAAGTGGCATTGCAGATGGAATGAGAATTATATACCCCACTTACCGAAATTTTGTTTCAAAATGTTTAACACCTGAAGAAGGCCGCAGCGTACAACGGCCGAACCGTCGTAAGCATGATTACAAAAATGAGGACAAAAAGGTCACTTAATGTCATACGGGATACACGCTTTGGGCGATCATGTCTCGAAAGAGACATAACTGACTGGGCAAAAGATTATCCCGCAGTAGGTTGCCATTGCTTTCTGCTGTAGACTGGTTGCCAGCCAAGACCATAGAACCCAATCTGTCCTATTATTTAACCCATAACTGTAGTGATGAGACTCTTTCCCAAGGTTATTTTTGCATAAAGTGAATGCAATGAATTTAACTAGAATTCGAACTCGGCTAGCCGATTTGTCGTTCCGAGTGGATATCCACTGCACCACAACACATATCCTGAAATCATTTGTCGTTGGGTGGATTTGAAACATCGACCTTTCGGTTAACAGACGAACGTCCTCACCGATTGCGTCACAGAGACAACTCCAAACAGTGTGAACAAGGTAAATACTTGATAATCTCAGACAAAAAAAAAAAAAAGAAAAATATATAAATGAAACTAATACTAGATCTGCGTTCGATTTATTTTTATTCATATTTTAGTTTCTCCTAGAGTTTTTGCCAACCAAGGCTTGAAAAATTAGTCTACTCTGCTATTACTCTTAACTACGACAAGAAGAGATGGGGTCGTACTTTCGTTAAAGTTTTTTTTTCAAAAGAGAATGCAGTTGTTTCGGATTGTATTTGAACTCAACATCTCCAACCCACTCTTTGCAGTCGATAACCGCAACAACACTACGTCCCCCAGTCACTGCAATAGCTAAATATAATTGCATCAAACTTTCTTTATTTATTTATCCTCCCCGTCCATAGTCCCGCCGTTTCGATGACCTTCTTCCTGTTACTTGGTGCCATTTATATCATTTAATCGCTGCTGTGTTTCGCGGCCATTTTGACGTTTGCCAGTTTTCAGATAAGAAACAGACAACTTGCGTGTCGCCATGTAGAAATTCCAGACAACACCACTCGGTACCCATTTCTTTTGTTTAATGGTCTGCAACGTTTACTTTTAACCGAAACTCTCTTTCTCTCTCTTTCGTCCATATTCTATATCCGACGTTCACTGTTAGCCATTTTTATAGCCTCGATTTAGATATTAACGTTACAAGTGCATTTTATGCGCAAAGCGATGCTTTATCATATTGTTAGAAGCTGCTAGTTTCTAGGAGAGTTTAGTTTTTTTTTTGTTTTTTTTGTTTGTTTGTTTTTTTTTTTTTTTGTCCTTTGTCATTAACTCTGGTTCCGAAGAATCATTACCCGACTGATCATTAACAAATATTCTTGTGAAATCATAAGGCGTTTGGAAACGAAAATCCCTTCTTTCCTTGACGATCTCTCATTCGTCCATGCATTGAATACCGTTGCCATAGCTGGTCGGGTGCTGCTGCTATTCATCGGGAGGTTCTCGTCAAAATCCAAAGAAAGATCTGCAATGTAATGGATCCTGAACTGGCATCTCGACTTCAGTCACTTTCTCACAGAAGTGACGGAGTTACCCTCTAACTTTTCTACAAATATTTTCATGGCAACTGGTTTGACGAGCTGGTTTTCCCTAGTACCTGGACAATATGAATTTACGCGTGTTTCTAGATTGGCATCAAGTTCCTACATTTTACATTGGTGTGTGTGTGTCTGTGTATGTGTGTCTGTGTGTGTGTCTGTGTGTGCGTGAGCGCTCCTTGATTCCGACTTCATGTTTTAGAATTATTTTAGAATTATTTTTCATGGGTCATCTGGTTCTTTTTTATTGTTTTAGGTTATCGTTTGAATTTGGTGTATATGTATGTATGTGTGTGTGTGCATGTGTTTATGCATATGTATGTGCATATGTGTGTGTCTGTTTTTGGGTGTGTGTGTTTTGAATGTGTGTGCACGTGTTTGTGTATTTATGTGCGTGACTGTATGTTTTTCGGTGTGTGTGTTTTTCATGTCCTTTTGTTGAGCAAAGGCTTGTATTTTTTAATGAATCATTTTTCCTGCATTATTGTTTTGTAGTCTGTACTTTGGTAAATATGTGCAACGTTGAAATTGCGATCACTACATTCATGCATATGTTGGGAGACATATAGTTTCCTGTTGTATGAAAATATTAAATTGCTTCTATGAAGGGAAATTCTATTATTCAATCATTGTGTCGCTCCCACGTATATCTTTGCGCATTTGTCGCATTTTAGAGCGTAAACTACATTTTTTGAGTTGCGGGTCAGATCCGATTTTTTTCGAATGTGGTTGAGTTTTCGAACTGCAAGTATTTTTTTCTGTTATTATATTCTATACTCCACATATATTTTGTTGCCATTTGTGACCCCCTATGTTGTGTGTTGTTCGAATTTCGATGAGGTTAGGATGTCTTTTAAATTTTGGGGCTGGCGTTTGCTGTTAATTATTTTGGTTTTCTTTACATTTCTTTTATTTTTTTCTTTATTTTTGAGTAGATCCATGTGTGTTTTGACCTTTGTGAATAATTCTGGATTGTTTTTTGTTGTGTGTGGAAACGTATATATATAGCAAATCTACAGGATGCGATGGGTAAACTGTCGTTATTTGCCTTGTAAAAGTTTGCAAAGTAATAATAACAAAAGAACCATTCTATTTTCATTTAGAATTATGCACTTGTCGAAAAACACCAACAATAGTATGAAATACACAATTTATTTTAAAGAAACTAACAATTGCCGGTAGTGTAAATATATATATATATATATATATATATATATATACTCATAAATACTAATATTTCTCCGACAGACTCTAACAAAAGAATTAAGTTCATTATATATTACACTAAATCAACTACATCTAATTCATTCGTCCACCGTTAGTGATTTGCAAAAAAACAATGTAGTATATAAATTCATATGTCCATTTAGAGAATGTATCTCTAACAACCTCAATAATATCTACATTGGCCACACTACAAATTCGCTCTCACGGCGTCTGACGTTGCACTTAAATGAAAATTCAAATATATTCCGTCATTTAAAACAACACGGTTATCAACGCACACTTCTGAGAAAAACGCTCGTTGATAACAGGTACATACTCAAACAAGAAAATAATAAACAGAAACTAAAAATCCTCGAAGCAATCTACATTAAACAATTTAAACCCGGTTTGAATACAATCAATTTTGATATTTCCAATAACGTACTCAAATGCTTGTAATCAGACCAGGGACCACAACGCTACTATTCTGTCACTGTCTTCGGCCATCCACCACAGTAGGGATGGACTTATATTTTCAATTCAATTCTCTTTATTGTTAATAACTTAAATGTTCTATGTTTACTGTGTGTTAATATTTACTCTTTGATAATGGCTTATGTGAGCCGAAAGCTTAGACCCGATAAAAAAAATCAACAATTACTGTGATTTTTTGTTGTCTTTCAACGATATCACCATCAAGTATATCAGACGGTATGAACGGATCCTACACAAAATTAATAGACAAAACTTGTCTATATTATTCAATGAAACCTGCATTAATATATATATATATATATATATATATTCAAACGTGCCAGCTGGTAGACAGTTAGAAAACCCTTTTCAAATCAGTCTTTAAAGAAATTTAGTTAACCTAATAGACATTGCGACACTGAGATCCGAAGGCATGGCCAACGATGCATGACAAAATATTAGAAGAGTACATTGGAAACAAAGGGTATAGAACTGGGCTGTTATGCTATATATGTCCTTTTATAGAGCAGCCAGTGCTGGACAATCTCCACAAAAGATGAAGAGAGTGTAGCGTAGGGAGCTGGTTAATATTTCTTTGATTTTCCCTTATGTAATACTTAACCGAACTCCTTACAGTTTACAAGTTTTATGCAGGATTATAATCATTAGACGGTTGGTTGTCAGTTTGAACGTGTGAAATTAAGGTAAGAATAAAATATACATTTATATTTTAAAATAGACATTTATTAAAAGGAAATAATAACAAGATTTCTTAGGAATTAATGTTCATCGAAAAAGTTAAAGTTATCAAAAGTTCGTACAAAATCTTCGGAGTAGTAATTGTTGAAAGACATAAGAAGAAAGAGAAATAGGACAATGTCCGAGTCGCTTGAAGTTACATTTTAAATGTTTGTTCTCGTAGCTCCCATCTGACTCTCTGTGATTGAGGCTGGCCGGGGTCTTTTATACTATTCAGAATTTTGCACTTGCTCGCGAAATCCTCAAGTCTTACAAGTCGCTCCCATTGGTCAAAACTATTTTAAAACCTACTTGCAAATTCTGGGTTAGACGTTTTCTTTAAGCACATGGTCAATTCTTTTTCTATTGGGGAAAACCAGCATTTCACACGCCTTTGTGAAATTTCGTAAAAGTGAAGAAGAAGGTTGATTTTAATTAATTTCTTTTCCGCTACAAGATCCTCGGATCAACAAAAATATGGTTAGACACAAGGATGCTGAAAACACCATGGACCGGATATGTGAGCAACGACAAGGTTTTGAAAACGATACAAACGCAAAATAAAATTATTCTTAGCATCAGGAAGACACGGCAGAGGTTTTTAGGAGACCCGGATGTACGTTGTGTTGCAGTGGATATCGACTCGGAACGCGAAAATCGGAGAGCCGAGTTCGAATTCCAGTTGAATTCCTTGCATTCACTTACGTGCAAATACCCTTGGGAAAGGTATTAATCTGTCTCTTTCCTCCAGTTATGGGTTAGATAATAAGACAGATTGGGTTCTATAGCTTGGGCTGGCAACCAGTCTACCGCAGAAAGTAATGGGAACTTACTGTGGGATAATCTTCTTCTCAGTCAGTCATGTCTCTTTTGAGACATGATCGCCCAAGTATGTATCACGTATGGCACTTGACCGACTGACTGAATGAGAAATAATGACTTTGAGAATATAATATTCACAGGGCGGTTATAGGGAAGAAGAAATAGACGAAAGAAGCGTGACACTTTTTTTAATCATTTCACCCGAAGCGAGTTACATAGGAGGGAAAGAGTTGAGAAAGAGGGTAAGTTATAAGGGGTGTCACGAAGTGGGTATAAGAAGGGTAAGAATACTGGCGTGATGAGAGTGGAGTGGAGTGGACGGAGAAAAGAGCATGGGGGAAAGGATGCGAGTTAGGGAGATAAGTGATGACTATTGACCTTACATTTAAATTCTTTGAGATTGTAGCTGTCGGTGAATCACGTATAGGGAAGGGAATTCCACAGGCGGGAAGTGCGGGAATAGAAGCTACTATAGTAGAAAATTCGGTTACATTTCATCGGCATCATTGTAAAAGGGTGGGGCCTAGTTGTTAGTCTATTAGCTCGAGTAAATTCATACATACGGGGCTAAGTTTATTAGAGCAGAAACCGTGAAACTATTTGTAGAAGCGACACAGGGAAGCCACATCACACCGGTGAGAGAGCGACTGCAGCCGATCTGCCAAGTCGGAATCGATCACATTACAGATTCTATGTTGGATTGTGTCAAGAACCCCGAGGTGAACAGCAGGGACACCCGACAAATGTGGCAGCAGTATTCTATACCGGGGCGCATAGATTGATGGATTGGAGCAATTGGATGACGGAGCCGAGTTTTGAAGAGATACCAAGAGGAAAAATGTTAGGTTTGACAAGTGATAGGGGCAGGATGAAATCTATGATCGTCTACGTCTTGAAAGAACACGGCACTTTAAGAGGAAGAAGACCAGGCAGTATGTGTGTAGGAGGTTAGCATCAGCTTCTTCCATTATTGAAAATGTTTCAGGTCTTCGGCAGATTTCAAATTTTATTCTGTTTTTTTTTTTTTATTTGTTTTGTCAATCTTCCATTTCATTTCCGAGATGTTTTATGATATTGTTTTTATGTTTCGGTATTTGGCGCATAAATACATTAGCTAGCTTCGGAAATAAAATAATGCTTGCCAGGATTTTACACTTCTTTGAGTTGGCTGATCTCTAGGGAATGTCTTTGGTGCCGCTTTTGGTAGCTTTTGAATTGGTGCCAAAGATAATCCCTCTTCTGAAGTATCCTAGTGACATAAGAAACGCTGTTATACTCACCCAAGTGATAACTACAGCTGTTCATTACGTACATGGGTAGATTCACGATCGATACATGAACAACTATAGCAAATGAGTGTTGCATGATTAGTATCAATTGTAGGAAGACAATGTAGCGCTAAGATATATCTTGGGTGAGACATCGGTGCTTTTTATTTACGTTGAAATTTAGTAACCTTCATATATCTCCAGTCAAAAATATATTAGTAAGTATAAACATATTGACAGCGGTAACAAACAATTGCACTCTGAAGTTTTGGCCAAATGTGCGTTGCGGTGCAGTGGATATCGGCTCGGAACGAGAAATCGGAGAGCCGGGTTCGAATTCCAGTTGAATCCATTGCATTCACTTACACGCAAATACCCTTAGGAAAGGTATTAATCCGTCTCTTCCTTCCAGTTATGGGTTAAATAACAGGACAGATTGGGTTCTATAGCCTTGGCTGGCAAACCAGTCTACCGCAGAAAGCAATGGCAACCTACTGCGGGATAATCTTCTGCCTAATCAGTCATGTCTCTTTGGAGACATGATCGCCCAAGCGTGTTTCACGTATGGTACTTAACTGACTGAATCCTAAGATTAAAAGAAAAAAGAGTCTCTCTGACTTAAAATACGATTTACGTTCTGTGATATCAATTCCTTTCTCCTCAACCTTTTCCACGTCCTCTTCTTTTTTTTCTTTATTTAAATTTGTGTGCGCCATTTTCTAACCGATTATTCCTTTCTAAATAATGTTTGTGCGATTAATTCTGTCTGTGCATGGACCCCCTTTCTTTTTTTTTTCTTTTTGCGAGCGTATATTTTTTAGTTTTGCGTATATGTGATGTATTTCCTTATTCTGTATTATATTATGTGTGTGATTTGATGGAGCTATTTTCAATTTATTACCGACTTAAAAATTCCACTGCTATAAACATTTTTTCCAAAATATTCTGTGTGAAATTTACATTCATTTATTCATTAACGGTCTAATAGAGTCAATTGTTAGAATCTTTCTTTTCATTGGTGAAATAAATTTTGAATTTATAACCGTTTAATTATGCGTTGAATTTTCTTCTTAATATATTTGCTCTGGATAATATCAATTGAGTTCTTTATTTCTATTTAATTGATAATTTACATTAATTCAATAAAATATGTTGGATTATACTGTGGGTTTTCTCAGGCTGGCATTCTCTCCTATTTATATAGATAACAGAACCGATTGGTTATCCCAATGGCTTTCTATACTTAATACAACTCGCCTCCACTTTTGCGTGGTCATTTTCGTTTCCAGTGTCCCGCACCCACGTGTTCATCGTTGCTTTGAAAATCTTCCATGCAAACAAAATAGACTACTATTATTGTACGTCTGCGAACTGTTTAATTCCCTTAATATAATTGTCATCTTTGATAATGGCTGATGTAAGACGAAAGCTCAGAAAGGTTTTAAAAAAACATGTATCAATATTGTGATTTTTTTCTGTTTCAACAATAATACTATTAAGCTTATCAGACGATACGAAAAGAATTTACACAAAATAAAAAGACGAAACTTGTCTATGATATTTAATAAAACATGCATCAATATATATATATATATATAGACAGAGAGAGAGAGAGAGAGAGAGAGAGAGAGAGATGTTTGTTTGTGTGTGTGAGTGTCTATTTTCAAGTGGGAGAAAAGGATGTAATAAAAAAATATGAAGTAACCATAGAAGAAAATTATGCACGAAATATTAACGAGTAACTGAAAATTGTGGAGTCAAAAATTTTTATAGATTGCTATAGAAAAACATAATAGTAACGTAGTTTCTTTTTCATCTTATAGATGATAACAAAAATAACAAATCTGATTTTCTCAGCGATTTTCTATAAACAAAAATTACTAACTTGGATAATTTGTTTTTTCGGTTCGTTGTTGAAAAATGTATGCGATTTTTTTTCTTTCTTTAAAAATGTTGGTTTTTACTTTTCGTAAGCATATAGATGTTGATTCAAGGATATTAATTTTCAAAATGAGTTTCTAAAAATCAGTGAGCGTCTTTAATCTGGGCGACAGAGATGTTTTGGAACCACTCTGGAAGTGTTAATTAAACGAATGTTTCACTGACCGGGACGATGAAAGCGAGAAAGGAGCTTGTTAATCTAAATTCAATTTGTCAAATCTTGCTTTGATGATTGCGGGATGTCACTTTTTTTTAACCACATATTTCGACGTAAATCAGGCGCCATGCATAAGACCAAAATTTCAATCATGTCACTGTAGGTAATTTTAAGTCACTTTTGAATCTTCAATGGCATACTTTTGGGTTGTAAAAGGAATCAGATTTCCTTTTTCTATATTTGAAGGGACACGTTTCATTGCGAGATTTTTAATCGACCTCTATAGAGTAAAAGCAACAAACCTTACATAGGAGTGAAAAGATTGGAAAAGAGAAAACCGGAAACTGCATCCTAAACAGGAAACAAGGGATGAGCCTCTTCACCTGTTCAATAGACGAGGGTGGAGTGTGAACCGGGCGATAGTTTAGTCTATCTATTCCAATTGAAAAAAAAAGGAGAAGACTGGAAAAGAGAAAAAAGGAAACCGCATCCTAAATAGGGAACAAGGGATGAGCCTCTTAACCTGTTCAATAGACGAGGGTGGAGTGTGAACCGGGCGATAGTTTAGTCTGTCTACTCCAATTGAAAAAAAAAGTGAGAGGTTTGGAAAAGAGAAAACCGGAAACCGCATCCTAAACAGGAAACAAGGGATGAGCCTCTTAACCTGTTCAATAGACGAGGGTGGAGTGTGAACCGGGCGATAGTTTAGTCTATCTATTCCAATTGAAAAAAAAGTGAGAAGACTGGAAAAGAGAAAAAAGGAAACCGCATCCTAAATAGGGAACAAGGGATGAGCCTCTTAACCTGTTCAATAGACGAGGGTGGAGTGTGAACCGGGCGATAGTTTAGTCTGTCTACTCCAATTGAAAAAAAAAGTAAGAGGTTTGGAAAAGAGAAAACCGGAAACCGCATCCTAAACAGGAAACAAGGGATGAGCCTCTTCGCCTGTTCAATAGATGTGGATGGAGTGTGAACCGGGCGATAGTTTAGTCTTTCTACTCCAATTGAAAAAAAATGTGCCTTGTCCTTTCAGGACGTAG
Organism: Ascarosepion bandense; assembly: GCA_037127315.1. NCBI lineage: Eukaryota > Metazoa > Mollusca > Cephalopoda > Sepiida > Sepiidae > Ascarosepion > Ascarosepion bandense. The sequence continues at coordinate 1,409,738 of JBBBDQ010000510.1, forward strand.
CCCACCATGGCATTCTACGTCTCCCTGGTGGCTCTTAGCAAGTTTTCTCCTGTAACATCTCGCAACCCCGGTTCTGTCATCCACCTACTCAGGCCCTTAAAATATGTTATACGCTACTTTCTCTTTCTCTTTTTTCCTCTATCTGGCATGTTAGTATCAGGTTCTCCAATCCTTCCTTCCTCACTTTTTTTCCCAGTAACTTTATTTATCTCTTCCTGATGCTCAATATTAATTTCCTTTTCGTTTCCGTCCTTTCCAAATCTTTATCATTGCTCACATGCTCGATCCATGATATTCGTAGAATTCTTCTCTAGAACCATATTTCAGTTGCTTCAGGTTTTTCCTTCATCTTTGATAATATTGTCCAGCATTTACTGACATATTGAAGAACTGACATCACATAGCAATCCAGAACTCTCTTCTTGGTTACTGTCTCTATTGAGGTAGTAATACAAATTTGTAGAATACTGTTTATTTTATTTTAGTGACTCTTAATAAAAAAATATATCTGACATTTTCTTGAGTAGATAATATTCTCTTTCGCACTACTACTCTCGGGAAAGGCATGAATTGACCTCTACCCGCAACAGATATTATATAAAGAACAGGATAGACGGTTCACACTCTCCAATCTAAGAAAATAAAAACTCGGAATTGGTATAGCCCATACTAATCTTATTATATTTTGATTGTCCTTCCTATAGTTATTTAATTCGCACCTGCGTTACGCCTTGTAATACTTCATAAAGAATAGAGTCTTCTGCTTTGATCTTGTGGAAATACAGAAAAGACCAAACATAGAATTTTCAGTGAGAAAAAAAAGAAAAAAGAAATGAATAACGAATCCTTTGCCAATAACTAACAAATGAAATATTCCGTTTTGATTACCTCGACAGAGCAAGGCGGTAACGTCACTAATGCGCGGGGGGCTATATAACAGAAACAGATTAGATAGGAGGAGAGTGAAGCGAAAGACGAATCAGTTACTGGGGGTGTTAGAGAAAGGAGCAAGAGAAGGATGGGAATACTGGTGTGATGACAGTAGAAAGAAAGGAAAAGATATACAGGGTGATGTAGAAAGAACTGGAGTCAAGTGGTTAAGAGATGGGTATTGACGCTGCATTTATTCCTGGAGGATGTAGCCGTCAGGAAAGTAAGAATATGGAAGAGAGTTCCACAGGCGGGAAGTGCGAGAAAAGAAGCTGAAGGAGTAGAAATGTAGTCTGCATTTGGTTGATCTAACTGTGAATGGGTGGGATCCAGTCCCTAGTCTGGTTCCACGAGTAAACTCACGTGGCAGGGGCACCAGTGTCATAAGTTCGTCGGAGCAGAAGCCATGAAAATATCTATAGAACAGAGGGAAGCCACATCCCGTCGTTCATAAAGTGGCTGGAGTCGAGCCGCCAATATCGTTCATATTACTGATTCTCTTTGGAGCCTGTCGAGAACCCTGAAATGAACAGCAGGGGTGCCTGACCATATATGACAGCAGTATTCCATGCACGGACAGATGGCTGATTTGTATATGTGCAAGATAGATCAAGGCGCATAAAACATCTTGGCACGACACAGGGATTCAACCTTCCTAGCAGTGAATTTTGCTAACGAGTAAATAAAATAGTATTTAACGTCACCTGCCAACAATTAATAATTATGAAAATCTCGATTACAATGAAAGGACTTCATCAACGTCAGTCAGAGAGTCAGATGGGAACCGTGAGACGAAACATCTAAAATGTAACTTCAACTTCAAACGACTCGGACATTGTCCTCTTTCTCTTTATCTCTTTCAACAATTACTACTACGAACATTTTGTATGAACTTTTGATATCCTTAACTTTCTCATTGAACATTAATTTCTACAAATATTGTTATTCCTCCTTTAATAAATTTCTATTTTAAAATACAAAATGTATATTTTATTCTTACACTATTCCACACAATTCCATATTTTCCAACCTGCCGACAACCAACCTTCTGATGAAAACATTCTGATAATAATTCTGCATAAATCCTGTCAGCTTTGGGGAGTTCAGTTAAGTATGACACAAGGCCGAATCAAAGAAAAATCAACCAACACCCCTCCGTTGCACATCTTGTAATCGATAAAAAATTAATTAGAATCAACCATCTTCTTCAATTTTACAAAAATTCACAATGATGTGTGAAATCCTGGTTTTCCCAAATAGAAAAAGAACCATCTGCTTAAAGAAAATGTCGAAACCAGATTTCGCAAGTAGGTGTTAAAATCATTTTTGATGAATTGGAAGTGCAAAGTGCGAAAATCCGAATATTTAAAAGGCCCCAGTTAGCGTGAAGACTGCCAGTCAGAGATGGGAGCAGCGAAAAAGAGACACACATCTAAAATGTAACTTCAAGCTTCAAGCAACCCGGACATTGTCCTCTTTCTCTTTCTTATCTATTTCAACAATTACTACTGGAACATTTTGTACGAACTCTACTCTTAACCTCTTAATAGTGTTTCTAATTGCACAATAACTCCTCCAACTTATGTTAGTATTTCCATTTCATAAATTTCTATCCTAAAATGAAAAATGTATATTTTATTTTTCTTACGCTATTCCACACAATTTCACATATTCCAACCTGCCGACAACCATCCCTCTGATGATGAAAACCTTCTGATAATAATTCCGATGATAATTCAACATAAAATCTGTCAGCTGTAGGGAATCCGGTTAAGTATGACACAAAGAAACATTGACCAGCTTCCCTACGCTACATATCTATCTTCAGCTGGATGGATGCGATGATAATCAACATACAAAAGTTGCATTTTTCGACGAGTTCGAATTTTGGCAATACACATTTTTCTAAATTCATTTTGTGTTTGATTTGAAACGGTATGAATCAGAGTATTTACGTGTGTGTTTGCTGTAACGTGTTCAATTTCTTAATTCAAGGATTAATTTGAATTTTAAAATATAATTCCAGCAAAAAATATCCAATTCATATACTCCACCGTCTTACTTTTACTTCTACTATTCCATATATATATATATATATATATATATATATATATGCGAGAAATAAAGAAAGGTAAATATTTTAAGATATGTGCATTAATTTTTTAAGTAAAATGTTAATAACAATCTTACAATGTAATCTGAGAAGAAATATATATATATATATATATATATATATACATGTTTGTGTTTGTGTGTTTTTGGTTGTGTAGGTAGGTGTTTCTCTCTGCCTCTATGTGCTTATGTGTGTATTTATGTGTTGTTTGCATGTGTGTATATATGTGCGTATATGTTAATGTGCATAGATATATGCATGTGTGTAATTTATTCGTGGTAATTTAAATGACAACTTAAATATGACGTCCGTGAAGAAATATATATTAATATATATATGTGTGTGTGTGTGTGTGTGTTTCTGTATGTGTGTGTGTTCATAAGCGTGCCCTCTATGTGTACTTTCTTAGTTTTATGTGGTTACGTGTACATGTGTATGCATATTTATAGTTATATGTATATATATACATATATATGTGTGTGTGTGTGTGTGTGTAAATATTTCTATATTTACATGTGTATGCATATATCAATTATATACATATATATATACACATATGTATGTGAGTGTATGTTGGATATGAGTGCATATATAAATGTATATATATATAAATATATACGTGTATGTGTATGCGTGTGAGTGCAGTTTTTTAACCATTTAACAAAAGAAATATGAAAATTTACTCATAAACACGCAAGTGTACTGAAATTATTCGTTCAGCCACTGTTTGTCTTTCTTTACCTCTCTCTGTCTGTCTGTCTGTCTCTCTCTCTCTCTCTCTCTATATATATATATATATATATGTAAGCATAATGTATGCAAACACATTAATATATAATTATTGTGCCATCGTCTCTGAGTCTATATGCGTTAGTGCATGTCTGTATTTCTCTCTCTCTTTCTCTCTCTCTCTTGCTCTCTGTCTCCCTCTTTCTCCCCCTTTCTCTGTGTGTGTGTGTGTGTGTGTGTGTGTGTGTGTGTGTGTGTGCGTGAGTGTATGCGTGTGTCTATGCGCGTGTTTGTGCGTTTGTCTGTGTGTGTATCTGTGTATATGTGTGTGTTGGTGTGTGTGGTTATTTTCCCAGAATTTAGTTTGATTTTAAATCGTTCTTTCCCGAATTTATTCACCCGTAAATTATTCAACTCAGAACATGTGTAATTCCATTTTTTGTTTCTTTTCGTCTTTGACTTTTAAATTTAAAAAAAAAATGAATATTATTTTTTTTTTGTTTCAATTTCAAAATAAAAATTCTGAATACCTCTTTATAACTAAGCCTGCCTCGCCTCAAATTTCTTGTCTATTGTTGTTGTTGTTCTAAAATTTCAGATTCAACTGCTTTTTTTTTTCTTCTCATCGAATAGGGCCAATGAAGTTATTTTTTTAAATTTTTATAATTTGTTGTTTCGTTTAAATATTATTTAATCTATTTTTTAAATTCTTCCATTTTGTTTTTTTTTTATTCTTTTTCTTTATGTTTTATCTGCTGTTTTCATTTCTACTTTTGTAGCAAATATTTCTTCTTCGGAAAATGTTTGTTTTTCTTTTGTTCCTTCTCTCTTTTTGACTTTAGTTTCTTTTTAAGTTAAATATATATCTAGCGTATGAACTCCTTCTTTGCTACATGTTTTTTTAAATCTTTCGTTGTTTCCTTCTGCCAGATTCTCATGGCATCATATTTTCCTTCTTATTCAACCTTTTACACTCGATTTTTTTATTCTTCTTCTTCTCTTTCTTCTTCTTTTTCTTCCTCTTCTTCTCTTCTCTCTTGTTCTTTTTCGTCTTTTTATTCGTCTCTTCCTTCTTCTTCTTCTTTTTCTTTTTCTTCTTCTCTCATTCTTTCTTCTTCTCTTATTCTTCCTCTCGTCCGCCTCTTTTTCTCTTCTTTCTTATTCTTGCTTTTCTTCTTCATCTTTTCCTTCTTCCTTCTTTTTCTTCCTCTTGCTCACTCTTCATTCTCTCCTCTTTCTTTTCTTCTTCCTCTCTCTTCTTCTTCTCTTATTATTTCTTCTTCTTCGCTTCTTCTCTCCTCTTTCTACTTCTTCTTTCTCTTTTTATCTTCTTTATTCTTCTTCCTTGTCTTCTTTATCTTTTGATCCTTCTTCTTCTTTTTCTTTTTCTTCTTCCTCCTCGCCTCTTTTTTCTTGTTTCTCTTCCTCTTTTCTTTTTTCTTTCTCTTCCTCTTTTCTTTTTCATTTTCTTCTTCTTCCTCTCTTATTCCTTCTTCTATTTTCTGTCTTCTTCTCTTCTTCCGACTTCTTCCTCTTTTTCACTTCTTTCTTATCCTTCCTTGTCTTTTCTTCAGCTTCTTCTTCTTCTTTTTCTTCTTCTTCCTCGCCTTTTCTTCCTTTTTCTTCTTCTTGTTTCCTCTTTCTCTTATTTCACTTCCTCTTTTCTTCTTCTTTTTCTCCTTCTTCTCTTTTTTCTTTTACTTCTTCATCGTCTTTTTATTCATCTCTTCCTTCTTCTCCTTCATTTCTTCTTCCTTCTTATTCTTTTCTTCTTCTCGTCTTGCTACTTCCCCTTCCCGATTTTTTCTTCTTATTCTTCCTTGTCTTCTTCATCTTTTCCTTCTTAACACTTATTTTTCTTCTTCTTCCTCACCCCTTCTTTCTCTCCTCTTTCTATTCTCTTCTTGTTCTTCTTCCTCTCTCTTCTCTTCTTCTTCTTCTTCTGATTATATATTATTATTATTTGGTTAAGTGATGTAACGATGACATATATGTCATCAAACAACTCGATTAAATTGCATATCTCTCTAACAGAAAATTGTATACCTGTTATGTCGACCTCGCAGCAACAGACGTCCACATCAAGAGAGATTTCCTTTCCTAACCGCCTTCCAAGCTCCGAATCTACCGAAAACATCGATCTAATGGAAGATTTTTATCAGTCTACAAAATCGTACATGTCTGGCGATGACCATAATTTACAGAAAAAAACTCATACGTCAAACTAAAACAGAATACCACTTTATTTTAAATATTTCTACACTATACACTACATATATCTAAATTTATTTATAAATGGAACTTTGTCTGTATGTGTATGTGTGTGCGTGTGTGTGTGTGTGTATGTGTGTGTCCGTTACCTATAGACTCCGAAACGGCTGAACCGATTTTCTTGAAAATTTACAGTGTTGTACTATAAGCGTCCGCGATTGTTCTTAGCTAGGTTTTGTGTCGAGGTACCCCCGATAAATATCGAAAATCGATAATCGAAAAGATCGGGTTATAGAAGGAGTGGTTCGATTTTAATCAAATTTGATACACTCATAGACAAAGACATAAGAAACGATATTCACAAGTTTCAAGATTGCAGTTCCTACAATAGTCCAGAAAATCGATAATATATATATATATATATATATATATATATATATATATATATAATACAGACACACACAAACATCTTGCATTATATATATATATATATATATATATATAATGCAAGATGTTTCTGTATTTTTAAGCCCTTTTATTTTAGTTTTTGCTTCGGGTTTGGTTCTAAGTAAGTATAATTGTAGTTCTTAGTCTCAGCCATGATACCATTTACTCAGAGGACTTATTTAACCTTCAAAATTCAGTTTACAACGAATAAAACTTTTTTGATATCGATACAAGAAAATGAAAATTTGACTTATATCCATTCATTTTTCTTTCAGTCTACGGTTTCGCTTTAACTGGAAACAACTATTGCTTTTTAGTCTTTCGTGCCAACGTCGAAAGATTCTGAGCTCCAGAACCATGGATTAGTTTTAAAGCTTTCATTACACCCGAGCAACGCCGGGCTATACTGCTAGTTTAAAATATTGGAAGATGTGAAAGAAATATCACTGATTATTTAAACATTCTAAACGTATCTACTAACATATGAAAGGGATCCTGCTATTCTTCCAGATCTTAATGTCGATGACGGGTATATACTAATGACATACACTGCCGGCCATAATTATTAGTGAAGTGATAAGTAAATGAAAACTTTTTTCTATTTTATAGAATCAAAACAGCGTCTCGCATGTGTCTTTTCTTTCATTATTTGTGATCGAAACAGAATAGTTCTTCATTTAGGAAATATTGTCAAAGTGTATTGTACGTGCAAAATACTTCAGAAATTATGGAACAGGATTATAATATGATCAATCAGAGATATTAGAATTTCATGAATGCTGCGGCTTCGTTCTTTTTTTTTTTTAATCATCTCACCCCAAGCAAGGCAATCCTCTGCCACTATTGCGCATGTGGCTACATAGGGGAAGGTAATGAGAAGGAGTGGTTAGACATAGGGAATGTCAGGAGGAGGGTGGCAGATGAGTAAGGATACCGAAGATGAGGGTTGGGCAGATGGGAAGAGTGTTTGATAGAATGAGAGCAGGTTAGTGTGTTAGGAGGTGTCTATTGACCTTACATTTAAACTCCTGGAAATTGTAGCCGTCGGGGAAGCAATCGTGTGGAAGGGAATTGCACAGTCGGGAAGTGCGAGGAAATAAACTGTTGGAGTAGCAGCTGCGGTTCCATTTTATCGGTTTCACTGTAAAAGGGTGGGATCTAGTTGCTAATCTAGTATCTCGTTCAAATACGTATTTAGGGGGCACTAGTGATCTAAGTTCATCGGAGCAGAAGCCGTGAAAGTATTTATAGAAGAGACACAGGGAAGCCACGTCGCGCCGGTGGGAGAGAGACTGCAGGCGGTCTGCCAAGTCGGTATCTATCACATTACAGACCCTCCTCTGAACCTTATCAAGAAGCCCGAGGAGAATAGCAGGGGCACCCGACCAGATATGGCAGCAGTATTCAATGCACGGGCGGATGGTAGATTTATATATGTGCAGGATAGATTTAGAGGGAAAAAAACTTCCGGGCCCTACACAGAGAACCGACTTTCATAGCAGCGGATTTAGCAATGGATTCGATATAGTCATTCCATTTGAGGTCCGCTGAAAGTGTGAGACCAAGGAGGCGTAGTGTTTTACTCTCTGGGAGGCAAGCCTGGTCCATGCTAATGGGAGGTAGGTGAGATTGTCGATGATGGTTAATTGAGAGTAGCTTCGTTTTGGAAGCATTTAAATTTACGAGCCATTTCTTATTCTAGTCCACCACAGATTGAGGGTCTTTTTCAGGATCAACAGAAAATTTGATTACCGAAATTAAGCAACGTCGAACTTGGTTAATAGCTAGATCAGTGATTTCTTAGAAATACGAGGTGCAGTAAGCTTGGGTGTGCGGGCGGTGATAAGAAAAATGGCATGGATTGTTAATTGGGAAGCAGAGTTCTAATTCTATTTGGATGTATTGTATTCATACGCCGCCAAACAAAAAGCAATTAAACCTAACAGCTACAGTCTGTAGTCTGTTTAACTCAAGAGTCAGCCGATACCTATCCTACTCGCCCTCATAATATGTAATTACTTTCCTCTGCTACACAATCTTACTTAATAACCCACTAACTTGAATGATCCTTGAGCTTTTGATTAGTCGAACTAACAGTATGAAAAAACTGCAAAATGTTTAATAACACGTTTCGTCTTCTGCTAGGACTTCATCAGCATGAGTAATATTTTATTGATGAAATTATATACACCTCTTTTATCGAAGGCTCCATTTCTACCTCTCGTTTTCTCAGTCACGTTCTCTCATTCACTCTCTAAATCTCTATCTTTTTCTCAGATATTTCCTCTCATTCACTCTCTATATCTCCCTCTCTTTTCCTCAATAACTTTCTCTCGATCTCTCTATTTCTTCTTCTGTTTTCCTCACACATTAACTCTCACTCACTCTCTTTTCCCCCTCTCTTTTTCTAATCATTTTCATCTCAATCACCCTCTATTTATTTATTTTTTTTTCAGTTATTTACTCTCACTCACGCTCTATATCTCCCTCTCTTTTTCTCAGTAATTTTCTCTCGATCTCTCTATTTTTTCTGTTTTCCTCAGACATTAACTCTCACTCACTCTCTATTCCCCCTCTCTTTTTCCAGTCGTTTTCATCTCAATCACCCTCTATTTATTTTTCTTTTTTCAGTCATTTCCACTCACTCACGCTCTATGTACCCTTTCTTTTTCCACTCAGTTCCTCTTAATTATTCTCTATTTCCTCCGCCATTTTTCCCAGACATTTCCTTGCACCCACTCCCGGTTTCTTATCCACTGTCTTTCTCAGTGTCACTCCTCAGTTTTTTCGTTTCTCTTGCTCTCTCCCCAATGTCTTCTTCTCAGACTCCTCTCTCTGTGTCTGTCTCCCGCTCTCTTTCTTGACTTCTTACGTAAGTTCGATCGCTTTATAAGTCTCTCTTCAGTATATCATAAATCGATGGCAACTACGAAATCGCTCATATCTGAAGGGCATTCCAAAAAGTTGGTGGAATAAAAATGTCACAAGAAAACTATGCCAACTGTCTTAATATTTACTTGCAGCAAAGTAAACTTGAGTCATATGCGTTAAACGGAAGGGATTCCCAGTTAACACATCGAAGAGTAGGATGCTCTAAAACAATGTCCTTTAAAACTGCACGAATTTTGTCAATACTGAAACAAGAACGAACGTAAAATTAATAGTAAAATTTGGTTCCTGAGGACATTATTGATATTTTTAGAAAACGTTACTGGGGAGAATTCCTGAAAAAAGCCAGCGATTTATAAATTGGTACCAATAAAGAAAAACGGCATTGAGTTGACAATGTTGATCGGATCGACAGGTCATAAACATCTGTTTGTTAGGAAAAAAAAAAAAAGGTTTATTTTAGGGTAGCAAAATATAAACTGCAGAAGTATTAGCTGACACTTGGGGTATCTCAGTTTGTTCAACCCACACAATTTTTTCCGAAAATCCAAAGTTTTCGTTGCCTGTCTTAAAAAACTGTTGCAATGAGAATAATAACCGTGAAGAACTTTTCATAGAAATTCTACACAGAGAAATTCAAAATCCGGAAGGAATTCTGAACAGAATAGTAACTAGCAATTTAACATAACCTTACCATTTTGATCCTGAAGATTAATCCCTAACACAGAAAGGATTATCCAAACATTTCATGCTTACAATAAAAACAAAAAAAAACAAAAAAAAAAAACATGTACAGACATGTGTTTTTAGTTAATGTTTTCGTAGAGAAGAAGACAGTAACACCTGCTTATTAAGAAATCTTTTAGAGAAACTCAACAGAAAGCAGCATGAATACCTTCATAAGAGAACCATTTTTAACACGAACAGTACCCTTTCCATTCCCTTCATTAAAGAAGCGTAAAAAATTTTATAAAAGAATCATTTTTAAGCAGGACAGTTCCCTATCCATTCCCATAATTAAAGTAGCATGAAAAACTTATGGGAGAATCATTTATATATATATATAGTCATCAGCAGACAGATCTATTTTGCCCTATCACAGCTCATCAGTACGGTTAGACTCCGATTGCTTTTTAACCAAGGATTAAAAAAACCCGATGTGATTTGGCGTCAGTTGGCGATTCTACCTCTGAGGTATGGGCACTCGGTAGAAGAAGGCAAACTTTTTAACGTATACATTATCATTATACATGCCCAGTAGCCAGAGTGCTCTAATTCATTAGTGAATGAGCGATGCGTACATGCCAGAATAGCTACGGTTTTTCAAAGTCTATATATATATATATATATATATATATATATATATATATATAAATCCTGTCGGCTGGGGCTTCAGAATACGCGTACTGCACCACTGCAGAGGAGGCTGCATCCACCAACGAGTCGGACTGGTTATGACGATAAACTACATCCAGGTCTTGGATTTGTGGTAAACTGCATCCGGCAGCAAAACCTCTAATTGACATATTTGAGGAGCATAAAACACCCTCTTCGCTGCTGTTGTTTCCAGGTCCATCCTGATTCGGTGTGTCAGCACCAGTTAGGGTCTCAGCTATGGACAAATACTTAACCCCACAAACTCAGATAAAAAAAAAATATAACAAAATAGTATTTCATAGTGAAAATTCGAGCAGGACTTTTCTGAAGAATAAAATATTACCAGCAATAAATTTTGAAAAAATATTCGTATAATAATACATCTGAATCTCAACCAATCACTCTTTGCATAACACATCAGCGAAACTTGATCTACATATTAATTTCTTACAATGAACACATATTCTATCGAAACGAAACAATTGTAAAACTTTTATCGGCATTAAATGACCCATTGAGGTTTTTATGCCGTAAAACAAAGCTAACGAAGCCTTTATTTCTTTCATTGCAAAGACATTTTGAAAAATATAAAACCAGAAACCAGATTCATTTTTAGAACAAAACTGAAATTTTTCATTAAAATCTGACTAAATGAAATTTCTCACGATAACGAAGCATTAAAGAAATAACGTAAAATGCACCATTTTGGCATTAAACCCAGCAAGGTTGATATGCCCTTAATCAAGACTCAAACACAAAATCAAACATATGTATGTATGTATGTATGTATGTATGTATGTATGTATGTATGTATGAGTGTGTTAGCATGATCCATAATCCCAATTAAAGTGGGAAAATGACAGAAATTGGTTACTTTTTTTCCTAATGCCTACTTAGTAAACCATCTTTGACGGGCTTACGGCCATATCACGTTAAATACACCGGTTCTCGCTCGATTACCGAAGTTAAGCAACGTTGAGCCTGGTCAGTACTTGTGATGGGTGACCGCTTGGGAATAGCAGGTGCTGTAAGCGTATAGTGACGGATGTGCGTTGTGGTGCAGTGGATATCGCCTCGGAAAGAGAAATTGGTGAGCCGAGTTCGAATTCCAGTTGAATACCCTGCATTCACTTAAGCACTGATACCCTTAGGAAAGTTATTAATCCGTCTCTTCCCTCCAGTTATGAGTTAAATAACACGGGCAGGATTGGGGACCCCTGCCCTTAAAAACAAATCCCAATAGATCTTGATACTCGAAAAGAAAAATATTACCATACACAAAACTTATATAAAAAAAACAACTATAAATTGTTGAAAGAAAAACGTATTACCGGCAATAAATGACCCGCCGAAGTTGATATGCCATAAAAACAAAACAACCAACCATCTTTGATGGCTACAAAAATAGAGAAATCTTTATTTTGTTGTTTAAAGTGAGACCGGAAAAACAACATAACAAACATACATTAATGGTTTTAATGTAAAAACACACAGTCTCGCCTTTTATTTTGACTTACAGAAACCTGACTATCACACAAAAGCGAAACGTGTGTCATTAAAAATATTTTCTTCTTTGTCTCACGTACATAGTGGGAAATGGAAAAAGTTTTGCTTAAATTAAACAAAAATGAAAATAACACTGACATCTCATTTTAAAAGATACATTTACCAAAATTGAACAAAGATATCTTCAAATACTAAAGAGTAAATTTATTTAATAAAATCACCATTGGCATCAACCACAGTCTACAGAAAATTTCGTAATCTCTTGCATCTCTTCTCAATGATCTCTTTGTTTAGATTGGTGAAGCTGCAATCATCCTTGCCTTCAGCTTGTCTTTGGTGTTAAAACGAGGTTTGTTAGTCTTTCGTTCAACTGTATACAACATAATATTATTTAAGGGGTTGCTGTCTATGGAGTTAGAAGGCAAGGTGTAAGGAGTGATGTGTGACAACTATGACTGTTTTTTCCTGTTTGAGTGGTGCAGGAGCATGATGCCAGACATAGGTTTTTTCTAGCGGCCACCGTCTTGACACAGTGAAGCACTATCCCGTCAAGGCACTTGATGTAGGAGTTCGTGTTGAGTTTGAAGCCCATACCAACAAACACATCAGTTTTTACATCAGTGGGTTTTTAGATATACTTTTACCTTCGTAACCACCATCAGACACATCCAACACTTTCAAATCTTCCGCACTGTCTCTAGATTGAAACCCACAGTGAAATGTTTGTATTGGACCTTCCAGTCCAAATGCTAAGTAGTATAGCATGCCGTTTCCAAATTTCTTTGCGTCACAGTGCTATTTTTGTTGGCACAGACACTGCCCAAGTGACCATACTATATTTTGCAATTGACATAATCGAAGACAAAGGAAATACTTGCGCGAAATATAAAATGGCGACATTTTACTAATCATATTCTATATATCTAGTCATCCGCAGACAGATCTGTTTCACTGTATCACAGTTCATCAGTGCAGTTAAACATCCGATTTCTTTTTACCCAGGATTGAAACCCAACCGAATTGGCGTCAATCAGCGATTCTACCTCTGAGTTATGGTGCTCGGTATAAGGAAGCAGACTTTTAGCACGTGAGATATATATATATATATATATATATATATATATTAAAAAAGGATTAATTCAAAGATGTTGAATGGCCATTTCGATATGAAGATCCCCACGGGGGACGACACATCACCTCAGCAACAGAAAAAACCTTTCAGAAACTGGAGAAAAATTAGTCTACTTTTCCTTTTTAAATAGATTGCAAAGAAATTAAAAAATAAATAATAAAATAAAATAAAATAAAAATAAAAATAAAGGGAAAGAAAAAGAAAAAGAAAACGAAAAAGAAAAAGAAAAAGATAGAATAAAATCAAATAAATAAGAAAAGAAAAAAAATTGACATCGTCTGGGTTCGCAAAAAAAAGGGAGAATGTAACTAAAAATTAACAGACAGCCGTGTTAAATCGACGTAAGTTTAAGCAACACGGAAAAAAGGTGGTAAGAGAGATAAAAGAAGGAAGGGAACTTTTTCTTTTTCGTTTTCTTTTTCTTTTTCTTTCCCTTTATTTTTATTTTTATTTTATTTTATTATTTATTTTTTAATTTCTTTGCAATCTATTTAAAAAGGAAAAGTAGACTAATTTTTCTCCAGTTTCTGAAAGGTTTTTTCTGTTGCTGAGGTGATGTGTCGTCCCCCGTGGGGATCTTCATATCGAAATGGCCATTCAACATCTTTGAATTAATCCTTTTTTAATATATATTTCCTCTGTAATATTTTATTGCATGGAGCTCTCTTCCTGTATCATTTTTTAATATTAAAATAAATTTTTAATATTAATTAAGATCGGGTTTTTTGGAATTTACCTTCCTGCTTTTTTCCCTTGGATTGAAGTAACTGAATTAAAATATATATATATATATATACATATATATATATATATTATAAATTATGTTTTAGAACATGTACATAATTTTTTCTATATATGTCCTCTTCTCTACAATCATATGGCTGTTTCACAGGTCTATACACCATATATCGAGCACTGTTTTAAATTAATATTTTGGACGGAAAAAATGTTTCTTTTTTTCTCTCCTCAGGCTATACTCTCTCGGATATATATATATATATATATATATATATATATATATATATATATATATATAAGAATAAATCTTAACCTGGCGAGCCGTTAGTTGAAACCTAGGTAGGTCTGTTGGCTCTTACTCAGATGTATTCTTATTTGTAACTTTACTATTGTATTGAGTACTTTAGTGTTAGTGTTCTCGTCTCTGTGTTTCCTTCTTTCCTACGAGTATTTTGACTTATGTTCAAGTACTTAGTTTGTTTCTCTTTTTACTTCCCCTTTATTCCCCTCCGAGTTTGTTCTCGGTGGGTTTTTCGAGACGAACTGAAATATATTACAAGAATTATTATTATTATTATTTTATATAAAATATAAAATAAAATAAAATATAAAATATTTCGTGAGGAGGCTACGATAACTCCACCTTGATCATTTTTTAATATTAATGTAATTAATAATTTAATAGTCAGGATCGGTTCTTTGGGATTTACCTTCCTGCTTTTCCTTTTAGATTAAATTTTTTTCATACAAAAATACCAAATATTGTACATTAGATATATATATATTACGCTCTCACACCCTGATTGAGCACTCTGGAAGAATGGCAGACTTTGAAAGACAGTAGCTACTCTAGCATTTACGCATCGTTCATTCAGCAATGAAATTAGAACACTCTCAGCTATTGGGCGTGTAAAATGATAATATACACGCTAAAAATTCTGCCTTCTTCTACCGATCGCCCATAGCTCAGAGGTAGAACCGCCGACTGACGCCAGTTCGGTCGGATTTCAATTCTGGGTAAAAAGCAATCGGCTGTCTAACCGTACTGATGAGCTGTGATACAACGAAACAGATCTGTCTGTGGATGACTATATATATATATATATATATATATATATATATAGAGAGAGAGAGAGAGAGAGAGAGAGAGAGAGCCTTGGCCCTGACGATCCGTAGCCGTAGTGTGAAACCGCGGTAGGTTTTGGCTCGCTTTAGATTTTTTTTTGTGTGTCTTTGCTCTACTTTTGTATATCTTTTTTTGTACTTTGTATCGAGCACTTTTTCTTGTGGTTGGTTCCGTTTGGGTTTTTTTTTCTTTACTGCGGAGTATTGAATGTTTTGTTCTTGTTCCGCGGATTTCTTTTTTTTTCTCCCCATTTATCCGACGCCTCAGTGCACCGGATTGTAACGGAATTAGGTTCTGTTTGTTAGTGGTTTTTTTGAAGGTTTATCTTAGTATAAATTTACGGCCTACATACTCACAGAGTCTATTTAGTTATTATTTTGATTTATATATATATATATATATATATATATATATATATACTTGCTTAATCTTAGCAAGTATGTCTCTCGTCTTCTGTCCTGTGAGTATCAGATTCTTTTAGCAATCCTTCCTCTTTACATTTTCAAGAAATTTCAGATGTCCCATCATTGTGCTAAGTTTAAGTTTATTTTCGTTTCGATTCTCTCCAAAATTTTGTCATTGCTTACATTTTCGTTCCATGTTTCCCTCAGTATCCTTCTGTAGTGTCACATTTCAATTGTTTCAATTTTCCCCTTCATCTTCGACGAGCTTGTCCAGCATTCGTTTCCATATAAGAAGACAAATGTCAGTCCAAAACGCTTCTCTTTGTTTCTGTCTTTCAAAGCGCTGCTTAACTTTAGGAATGCGTCCGTAATCATGTTTAACGCACCTTCGATTTCTCAGTGTCATATCGTTAGAACATTTCCTAGTATTTGAATTTCTGCCTCTGCTTCATTTTAGCATACTCAGCTTGGAGTTAGAATTTTTTTTTTCTGATAACTAGGCATTCACTTTTCTTCTTCTCGTTTACGTTTAGTCTTTTCTTTTCAAGTTCTCTTGATACCTTGCGTAGGAGGGTCTGGTAGTTTCCTTTCCGTATAAACATTATTAGAACGACAAAGGGAAGATTATGGAGAACTATGATAGCGAATGTCCTGAATGGATACCCATTTAAATGACGTACCAAAATTTGAGTTGTTTTGTTTTTATGTGACAGAATTTAATACTTCCTTCTATGAATTAATCTTAGAAAATAAAATTAATATTTGTTTGCTTTGTTTAACGGCATACCGAATCCGTATCGGTCATTTCATGCTGAAATTGAATTTTCTTAGGAGATTTGATATTTTTTATGATTTAAAATGTATTGCTGAAAATACTTGAAAATATTAATTGCTTGTAATTTTTTACTATATAAACCCTTATGAAAAATAACTGATACAAAACGAATAATCTCTTTCTAAAACCTTTCACCATTTCCCTGATCACGTATTCGTCGTCTCTTGCCGTATTTTGTCTCTTCCGACCCATCTATTTACGCTTGGGAGTGATGGATCCAGTTTGTTTCTTCAACTTCATGAGACGACTGCCAGTTGGAACGCTGACGCTCACAATATCCGCGATTTCTCTGTAAAGCTTGCCAGTGTGTTCATGCAGCGTTACCAATTTCATACGCATCCTTGAATAAACGTCTATGGCAATGGTCCTAGAACAACTGATCGACTGTCAAAACACTAGTGTTTGTGTGTATAGGAAATTTTATGCAATCATGGATAACGCAATATTTTTCTCAAATGCCCAAACAAATTTCATCATACGCCCCAAAAATTGATTTATATTCCTGCATACCACCGCTGATAATCTAATCTGAGAAAAATATAAATTGATTGCATCCTGTAGCTCCAGTGAGTCTGGTCGCATTGTGAAAGAAAGAAAACAGTTGTTTTAGTCAATTTGCACATGGGTGTAAATATATTGATGGTATTTTTATACAATCACTAGCAGTATAGCCCGGCGTTGCTCGGGTGTAATGAAAGCTTTAAAACTAATCCATGGTCCTGGAGCTCAGACTCAGCCTAAAGATATTTGAAATAATAAAATAATTGCGACAATTTACCCATCGCACGTAGTACACACACACACACACACACACACACACACACACACACACATATATATATATATATATATATATATATATATATATAATAGCAGTATAGCCCGGCGTTGCTCGGGTGTAATGAAAGCTTTAAAACTAATCCATGTTTCTGGAGCTCAGACTCTTTGGACTTTGGCACGAAAAACGTAGGTTGTTTCAAAGTTGATCTTGAAGCTGTAGAACTCATTAAAATGAATGGATTTAAGTCAAATTTTGAAGGCTAAATAAGTTTTTCTGAGTAAATGGTATCAAGGCTGAAACTAAGAACTACAATTATACCTACTTAGAGCAAAACCAAAAGTAAAAACTAAATTAAAAGGGCTGAAAACCTGATTTTGATCAGACCCGATAGGATATCGAGGTATCGATTTCCAATATCGGAGTCAAATAAGTCATCCAAGGATAAACTAGCCTAAGTAAGTCCATGAAACCTTATCGTACACATTGGGAGTAAAATTGGAGAAAATGACCCATATTGATGGCTGAATATCGTTTTTTGATCAGATTCGATATCGAGGAAATGTTTAATTCTAAAAACCATAATTTTACCAAGATAGAGCAAATTCTGCAGCAAGAAGCACGAAAAAAGGGCTGAAATTCTGATCTTGATCAGGCCTGATTGGATATCGGGGTATTGATTTCCAATATCGGGTAAATATGGGGAAAAATACGTAGCCCATGACCTGACAGGAAGCCTAAAAAAATATTTGTGTGATGTTTGGCGAGAATCGGATAAAAATTTAAATTTTTTATAAAGAACATACAGACAGATACACACACACACACACACACACACACACACACACACACACACACACACACACACACACACACACAAACCTCTTGCCTTTTATATATGTATATAGATACTGTTTTAAACCCCAAAATTAAGAAGTCTTTCCACGCTCTTCAAAAGCCCTCGATCTTAGTTTTTGTTTCCGGATGTAGTTAATCGTCATATCAAGGGCGAAAATCTTATTGTCAATTTGTGCGAAGATTTATAGAAGTCTTGGAGTGATTGGCGGAAGAAAACCAGAATGGATACACATCTACCAAACTTGGTTGATACCCGTTGCTATATCTGTATTTACCTACCGGTTCAAGGTGACAGGATTCGATATATTGGAGGCTTATTTGAGGTCATGTGGAAAGATGAATGAAGGCCTAACGTCGCTATCAATAGTGATCACTCCAAACACTTTCTTAATCGCGATTAGATATCCAACTTTGTCTGAATCATCCGCACTGTCCTCAGAATGTCACCCAAATACTCTGAAATCTTCGTATTATTGCTACCGGCACGAATGACAAGCAGTACAGCATGATGTTTCGAAACTTTTGGTGGGGTGAAAATCTCTTTCATACAAACGCTCTCCAACTGAACCTACTTTATTGTGAAGGGGACAAAACCAAAAACAATCAACCCTCATGCGCGAAAATATAAAATACTCAGAATTCACCCGTCGCATAATATATAAGCAAAATAAAAAAAGCAAAATCTCTATTTTGTTACTTGAACAATATGTACACACACACAAACACACAGTTTGTTTCTTCAACTTCATGAGACGACTGCCAGTTGGAACGCTGACGCTCACAATATCCGCGATTTCTCTCTCTCTCTCTGTGTGTGTGTGTGTGTGTGTGTGTGTGTGTGTGTGTGTATACTGTTTAAGTAACAAAATAGACATTTTGCTTTTTTCATGTATTTTAAAGCCGTCCACTTTATGTTATTTTCCCACTTTAATTGGGATTATGGAACCTGCTGACACACACACTCACACATACATACATACATACATACATACACATGCCCATACACACACATATATATATATATATATATATATTGTCCTACATCCCATAGTACAATATGTAGTATTGTCTTGCGTAATATATATGTATATAGATATATTGTCTTACATCTCATAGTACAATATGTAGTATTAGCCTACGTAATATATATATATATATATATATATATATATATATATATATATATATATATATTTATATAGCACTGTTCATACTACATTGAACACTGTTTTATTAACACCTGAATAATAATCTTCTTTACCGTTCTCCCTCCTCTCCTGACTGCTCCCTATTAGATAGCATTGCTGACGACATACATAAGACTATTTTCTATCACCCATTCGCCCACATATTTGTATTTGGAGACCTCAATGCACATCACTCTGAGGGGCTTGAAAACGCCATTACTGATCCAGCGGGCATTCACGCCATCAACGTTGCTATTTCCCAATCCCTTACGCAAGTGGTGGACTTCCCCACTCGCTTCCCAAGCACTCCCTCGGCCTGCTCAGCCGCCATTGGCCACAGGAACCATTACTTCCGTCTATTCCGGAGACAGTTAACTGATCACAATAGGCGCCTGTTCACATCTGCTCGCAATGAGTGCAAGAGAACCCTAAATGACGCCAAACAGTTTTTTGCTGAGAGAATGCGACAGCACATAGCTGACCGCAAGTTTGGCTCCAAGGACTATTGGAGGATTTGTAAACGAGTGCTCAACAATAGGATATCCTCAATACCTCCTTTAATCCATGGATTTGAGGTTCTCACGTCATCTGCGGACAAAGCTGAGTGCTTTGCCCACAGATTCTCATCCAACTCCACATTCGACTCGTCCGGAGTACACTCACCCGACTTCCCTATTAGAACTAAGGCCAAACTGCACGACGTATATATTACCCCGACAGTAGTATCCAGAGTAATTTCAAAACTCGACTCCCATAAGGCGTGTGGAGACGATGGAATCCCGGTGATAGTCCTTAAGAGGTGTGCTCCTGAACTTTCCACTGTCCTCTCTAAACTATTTAACTACTGCCTTTCTGCTTCCTGCTTTCCTGCATGCTGGAAGTTCTCTTCAGTCGTTCCTGTATTTAAGAATTGTGGTGAATCCTCGGACCCATCCAACTATCGCCCTATCAGTCTTTTATCGATATTCGGGAAAGTATTCGAGGCTATAATCAATGCTGAAATAGTTCATCATCTCACCGCCCACAGACTGTTCTCCGACAGGCAATATGGATTCCGCTTTGCCAGGTCCACAGCCGACCTGCTAACAACCGTAATGGAGTACATGCTGCAGGCCCTTGATGAGTCTGACGAGGCTCGCGCGGTTGCTCTGGACATCTCCAAGGCTTTCGACAGGGTTTGGCACTCTGGCCTCCTATACAAACTACGCGGTTATAGTCGCCTGCTTGACCTAATCCAATCTTTTTTAATAACCGCAAAATGAAGGTCGTTCTGAATGGGCGTGCCTCTTCGTCCTACAGCACGAATGCTGGTGTCCAACAGGGCTCTATCCTGGGCCCGACGCGCTTCCTTATTTTCATCAACGACCTCCCAGATGAGATCAAGTCCCAAGTAGGCATCTACGCAGATGACACTACAATATACTCCCGCACCACTAAGAAACCTGTCATGGCGAACAGACATAATCTCGCTGCTGACCTTGAACGGGATCTACACTCTGTGGTGAACTGGGGCAAGAAGTGGCTTGTCAACTTTAATTCATCTAAGACCAAGCTGTTGTCTGTCAACCATTACATGCAACCTCACCTGCCTCCCATAAGCATGGACCAAGCGATTCTCCCTGAGAGTAATACACTACGCCTCCCCGGACTTACCCTGTCGTCAGACCTCAAATGGAACCACTATATTGAATCCATAGCAAAATCTACTGCTAAGAAGGTTGGGTCACTATGTCGATCCCGGATGTTTTTTCCACCTGAATCCATCCTGCATATATACAAGTCAACCATCCGTCCGTGCATGGAGTACTGCTGCCATTTATGGTCAGGTGCCCCTGCCGTTCTCCTCAGTGTTCTTGACAGGCTCCAAAGGAGAGTCTGTAATGTGATAGGTACTGATCTGGCGGTTCGACTGCAGCCACTTCCCCATCGTCGCAATGTGGCCTCCCTTTGTCTGTTCTATAAATACTTTCATGGCTTCTCCTTAGACGAACTTAAGTCACTGATGCCTCCTCAACAGGTGTTTACTCGTGCAACCAGACTGGCAACTGGGTCCCACCCATTCACAGTCAGGTTAGCCAAATGCAGACGACAATTCTACTCCTGCAGCTTCTTCTCTCGCACTTCCCGCCTGTGGAACACGCTCCCGTATTCTTACTTTCCTGACGGCTACAACCTCCAGAAATTTAAATGCAAAGTCAATATTCATCTACTAAGCACTGGACTCTGCTCTCTCCCCACCCCCGTATAACCTTCCCTTTCTCTCCACATATGTATCTGTCATCGCACTTGCTTTCTCAGCTTTCTATTGTTCCTTTCTAACTAGTTTGTACTCCTCACTCTTTTCTAATTAATCTTTTTACATGTATGTAGCCCCCTGCACATCAATGGCGTTTCTGCCTTGCTCGGGGTGAAATGATTAAAAAAAAAAATATATATATATATATATGTTTCTACCTTCATCTGTATATTTATTAATTCACATAACCCTTATATGTGTGTGTGTGTGTGTGTGTGTGTGTTTATGATCGTGTGCGTGTGTGTGTGTGTTTGTTTTGTTGTCTGTGTATGTAATATGAAATTATGTCGAATTAAAAATAAAAGTCAATATTTAGCCATCATATTTATGGCGTCTCTCTCCCTCTCTCTCTCTCTCTCTCTTCCTCCATATATTATTGGTATGTGTGTGTTAGTTTGTATATGTCTGTTTTTGTTTTTCTGTGTAATATCAATGCAACTATATATATATGTGTGTGTGTGTGTGTGTGTGTGTTATGCGTGTGTTTTTGTGTGTGTGCAATATGAAATTATGTCAAATTAAAAATAAAGTCAATAAATTCTTTATAAATATCTACCTATCTTATTTATGCCTTTTTCTCTCCATATATATATATATATGTGTGTGTGTGTGTGTGTGTGTCTGTGTGTGTGTGTGTGTGCGTGTGTTTGTGTGTAATATCAATGCAACTGTTTCAGTAGATCACAGAAAGAACGAACAGTTTGACCCTAGCGACGATTATAGCCATCAAGTCTACACGGCTACAACGGTTTATGTGGGTACATATGAGGACAGGACTGGCTAAGTCAACCATAACACCGTTAAGACAATATTGTTTTTGTTTCGTTTTTTTTTTTTTATTCTTTTGCTGGTCAGACAGAAATTACTAATTCTGAGCGATCAAAGCGACAAAAACCAGAAAGCGAATAACGTAAATGTCGTTATTATTCTATATTCCTACCATTTTTTTTTCTTTTTTGCTATTATTTATTCCCACATATATCAGTGAGAAAATGTCTACACTATACGAGTCCAAAACAACGTACATATTCATATATCCTCACCTAACGGTGACAAAATCGTTCCAGACCGCTAAACGAAACTGTCGTTAAACGAATTTGTCGTTAAACGAATTTCTCGTTAAACAAATTGGTTGTACCTATCTGTTATTCTTGTATAGAAGATTTTTAGGTTCTTTACTATTTATATTACGATGCCTCCAACATACGATTCAAGGAAAATAAAGGCAACAACTCCAATTTGTAACCAATATAAATAAATATGTATATTCAACTAAATACTGCATAAAACAAACAAAGCATGAAATAGTAGTATACCTAAAGAAAGAGGAAAGAGTTGTTCCCCTATAACTGTTTGTTGACCAAAGTAAAATGAAGAATGTTTTTTCTTGCACTGAAAAGGTTTGTTATAATTGTTAGAATGATTTTCATGTAAGAATAAATAACATGAAGAATACAATTATTTTGAATGTAATTGTAAGTAACACAAATTTTGGTCCAGAGTTCAAAGTCCAAAAGTTCTTGGTGAAAATGTTCAGACAGAAGACAAAGTTCTGTGTCTGTGTATGCGTTAAGTAAGTTTTGAGTAGAGAGACTTACGTGGAGTCTTTTAGCCAGCCTGTTCGTCTACTAACACACATGCAGAAAGTCGCGTATTATAAAGAAAGAGGGTGGCTCAACAAACAATCGCAGGAAAAACTGAGTTTACATAAAAAAAATGTGATTGGCTACAAATTAACCAATCAACATA
This sequence comes from Ascarosepion bandense, assembly GCA_037127315.1. Classification (NCBI taxonomy): domain Eukaryota; kingdom Metazoa; phylum Mollusca; class Cephalopoda; order Sepiida; family Sepiidae; genus Ascarosepion; species Ascarosepion bandense. The sequence goes on from JBBBDQ010000510.1 coordinate 1,433,043, forward strand.
CACATATGAAAACGCTGCTTTAGAGCCGAAAGATTAAAGGCGACTGCAATTGCTAAATTGTCATATACAAGAAGAGTAGTGATTTATTACCCAATCGCAGACGAGTAAATGACATAGACCGAATGTGGGTAAAACCGGTTCTAACTTTTAACTTCTTATTCATGAATGATTAAAAAGTTAAGAAATAACAACCCAAAACTATTTTACAAATGTATTGAGAGCCACAATTTGAATATTTATTCTTAATGATAATTTAAAATCTTTGCTTTTAGTTTAGTTAACTACTGACATTTCAATAGTCGTTAAGATAATACACTATACATTATAACCCATGATGTTCCATTTACCGGCATATTTATATAGTGAGTCAAATCTTGACTCACACGGCCTGATTATAGCATTCAAACATCAAACAGTCTGTCGCCGCTTGGCATTTATTTTAACGCGCACTTACATTGTCTATATCTCTTATATTTAGCATTTTTCCGCTAAATACCAGTCAGTGAGTCAGTCAGTTACATGCCATACGTGATACATGTCTTGAAAAAGACATGACTGTCTGGGCAGAAGATTATCCCGCAGTAGGTTACCATTGCTTTCTGCCGTAAACTGGTTGCTTGCCAAGGCTATAGAACCCATCTGTCGAATTTTTTAACCCATAACTAGAGTGGGAAGAGATGTATTATATTATTAAGTAGTAATTAGTGGAGGATCAGTTTATGACATCATGACAATATAAAACTGATCCCCCACACAATGCCCAGTAGAAGCCTTAATCATGTTTTCAAGTATTATATTCAGTCCGTCAGTTAAGTACCATACGTGCTACACGCTTTGGGCGATCATGTCTCGAAGGAAACATGACTAACTGGGCAGAAGATTATCCTGCAGTAGGTTGCTGTTTGCTTTCTACAGTAGACTGGTTCGCAGCCAAGACTATAGAACCCAATCTGTCCTATTATTTAACCCATAGGTGGAGGAAAGAGACGCATTAATACATTTCCCAAGGGTATTTGTGCGTAAGTTTATGCAAGGAATTCTTGCATGCCTAAATCTACAAACACACACACATATATATATATATAATAATTTTATTATTAGTGTTTTTTTCCGTCTGAATCCACCTTTCACATATACAAATTAGACATCGGAGCGTGCATAAAATACTGTTGTTATATCTGGGCAGGCACCCCTGCTCTCTATCTCAGTCTTCTCGACATGCTCCAAAGGAGAATCTGTAATGTGATAGGTCGAGTCCTGGCAGCTGGAGCCCCACTCCCACCGGCGGGATGTGGCTTCCCTCTATTTCTTCTAAAAATATTTTCATGGCTTCTGTTCCGACGAACCTAGATCACTGGTGCCCCCACTACAAGAATTTACTCTTACAACCAGACTGGCAACAAGGTCCCACCCTTTTACAGTTAAATCTACCAAATGCAGCCGCCAATTCTACTCCTCCAGCTTCTTTTCGCCCATTTCCCGGTTGTGGAACTTCCTTTCATATACTTGCATTCCTGACGGCTACAAACTCCAGGATTTGAAATGTTAATGTCAATTCCCATCTCTTGTACACTTGACTTCAGTCTTTTCCTCGTTCTTTCTATATCACCCCGTGTATCTTGTTTTTTTCCTTTCTCTCTACCTTCGCAACTGTCTTCACACCTATGTTCACATCCTTCTCTTGCCCTTTCTCTTTCACCCCTTGTAGCTTGTTCGTCTTTCTCTTCATTCTTTCTACATCACCCGTGTATCTTGTTTTTTTTTCCTTTCTCTCTACCTTCGCAACTGTCTTCACTCCTGTGTTCACATCCTTCTCTTGCCCTTTCTCTTTCACCCCTTGTAGCTTGTTCGTCTTTCTCTTCATTCTTTCTACATCACGCGTGTATCTTGTTTTTTTCCTTTCTCTCTACCTTCGCAACTGTCTTCACACCTATGTTCACATCCTTCTCTTGCCCTTTCTCTTTCACCCCTTGTAGCTTGTTCGTCTTTCTCTTCATTCTTTCTACATCACCCCGTGTATCTTGTTTTTTCCTTTTCTCTCTACCTTCGCAACTGTCTTCACTCCTGTGTTCACATCCTTCTCTTGCCCTTTCTCTTTCACCCCTTGTAGCTTGTTCGTCTTTCTCTTCATTCTTTCTACATCACCCGTGTATCTTGTTTTTTTCCTTTCTCTCTACCTTCGCAACTGTCTTCACACCTATGTTCACATCCTTCTCTTGCCCTTTCTCTTTCACCCCTTGTAGCTTGTTCGTCTTTCTCTTCATTCTTTCTACATCACCCCGTGTATCTTGTTTTTTCCTTTTCTCTCTACCTTCGCAACTGTCTTCACTCCTGTGTTCACATCCTTCTCTTGCCCTTTCTCTTTCACCCCTTGTAGCTTGTTCGTCTTTCTCTTCATTCTTTCTACATCACCCGTGTATCTTGTTTTTTTCCTTTCTCTCTACCTTCGCAACTGTCTTCACACCTATGTTCACATCCTTCTCTTGGCCTTTCTCTTTCACCCCTTGTAGCTTGTTCGTCTTTCTCTTCATTCTTTCTACATCACCCGTGTATCTTGTTTTTTTCTTTTCTCTCTACCTTCGCAACTGTCTTCACAACTGTGTTCCCATTCGTCTCTTGCCCTTTCTCTGACATCCCCTGTAACTGTTTCTTTCTCTTCACTCTCCTTCCGTCTAAGCTTATACTGTCTTATGTACCCCCCTGCGCATCACTGGCGGTACTGCCTTGCTTGGGGTGAAACGATTAAAAAATATAATAATAAAAACATTTTTTGCTGCAGCACAAGAGCTACTTGTTAAAACCTTAACAGGCAGTCAACAAGTATTTCCAAAAAACGATATATCTTTTGTTGGAGTAAAAAAATGTTTTATTATAAACACTTATCATAAAATATATTTTCTACTGTATATCAAGCACTCTTTAAAAAGTTAATAGTACGAAGAGTGGCTTGTTAATCCATTTGTTTTTACTATTCCTAAGATATATACTGCATAGTTATAGGACATATCTAAATTAAATTAGACCATTAAACAGTCGTATTAGAAAGTGTTTAAGACACATTTCAATGAATATGGATATTCAACAGGATTCAAACGAGAAAAACTTCCTGGCCCTACACAGTGAACCGACCTTCCTAGCAACATATTTACTTATGGATACGATGTAGTCATTCCACTTGAGAGTTAGGCTGATAAAGCGCAGTGTTTCGCTTTCAAGGAGACTAGCCTGATCCATGCTAATCGGGGGTAGGAGCGATTGGCTCTCGTGGCAAACAGATAGCAGTTTCGTTTTGGAAGCATTAAAATTCACGAACCATTTGTTACCTCGGTCCACCACAGATTGGAGGTCCTTAGATATTTAGGTAGGGATGATCCGACTGTTGGGCTACCATTGTTTCAACTATTTTTGCTTCATAATGTGATTTGTTTCTTCTTTTTTCCCCTGATGAAAACCGAAAAGGTTGAAACACTGATTTTCCCTACCTAAGAATATATTTTTCATTTCGACACGAGTTATTCAAAAGTTCTAGCGTAGAAGTTAAAGTTGTTAATTATTGGTTTTACTGTAAAAGGGTGGGACCTAGTTGCTAATCTTGTGGCTCGAGTAACTTCATGCGGAGGGGGCAACAGTGAGCTAAGTTCGTCAGAGCAGAAGCCGTAAATCTATTTGTAGAAGAGACATAGGGAAGCCATATTACGCCGGTGAGAAAGTGACTGCAGCTGAGCTATTATGTCGAGATCGATTCCATTGCAGATTCTCAGTTGGATTTTAACAACCCCGAGGCGAATAGCAAGGGAACCTCGGCCATATGCGGCAGAAGTATTCAATACACGGGCAGATAGTAGATTTATATATGTGCATGATGGATTCAGACGGGAAAAACTTCCTGGCCCTACACAGTGAACCGAACTTTTTAGCAGCCTATTTAGCTATGGATTTGATGTAGTCATTCCGCTTGAGAGTTAGGCCGATGAAGCGCAGTATTTTGTTTTCAAGGTGACTAGCCTGATCCATGCTAATCGGGGGTAGCAGCGATTGTCTGTCGTGGCAAACAGATAGCAGCTTCGTTTTGAAAGCATTAAAATTCACGCGCCATTTGTTACCCCAGTCCACTACGGATTGGAGGTCCTTCTCAACCTCAGCGGCTAGATTTGCTTTGCCAGTTCCAGCGGATTTTTGATCATGGACAGAGTAAATTGAGGTCTCGTTAGCTTATATGCTTACTTGGAATCTGATTACATCGGGGAGACCGTTGTTGAAGATAAAAAGACGTAGAACCTAGACTAGAGCCTTGAGGGACACCCGCGTTTGAATGATAGTGTTGATATATATATCGAAGGACCTAGCCGCTGTCCCTTGTATCTGAAAATACCCTGGCTTGGTAGAAGATGTCAAACTGTAGCGACAGAGTTTCGGCATATGTTTCGTCCTGTTATTTTGCGGTCCAGTTAGGTGCTGTTTTTCAGACTAGACCTGTGTTTCCTTCCTTCAGTAAAGGAAGGAAACACAGTGTTTCAGTGTTTCCTTGTCCTATTTTCGAAAAAGTTCCATTGTTTACAAATTTAAATGCTGTTGTGATGTGGCATACATAGGACGTACCGATCTGAGGTTGGAGACGCGGGTTTCACAACACGTCCCCGCTAATATACGTTCCAGTGGCTCTCTCAGACCTATAAGAACAACACAATCTGTTCTGGATGCCGTTATTGGCCGACATCTTTTGGACAATCAAGTGTGTGCCTCGGCATATGAGGACAGCTGGTTTACTGTCTTGCATAGCGCTCGGTCTACACATCATGTACGTATTTTGGAAGCAATTTGCTTGAAAATTCAACAGCCGAGCCTGTGCAGACAGAAAGAGCGGTTTTTACGCTCCTTACAATTGCTGGTGAGTCTGTGAGTGTAACATTTTTTCACTTTTAAACATTCTTGTGGAATTATATGTGTACACCCCACTTACATTTTATGTGTTTTTTTTTTCAATAAATTTATTTTCAAACGAGTTCCATCATCTCCCAGCATTGTAAGTAATTTATTTTGCCTTGTTCTTTTCCTTAATTCCCTTAAAATTAAAGCCAACGAGAACCCTTGATAAGAGTTGGTCGAAAGGTTCCTCGGCTTTAAATAATATGACGTCTGTTCTTTTTAAAGCCATTAGTAATTTCTGTGGGTAAAAATCATTATTTATATATATATATATATATATATATGTGTGTGTGTGTGTGTGTGTGTGTGTGTGTGTGTGTGTGTGTGTGTGTATAATGTTTACTGTAATTTGCCGCAACTGTTTCTTCAAACATGTATTTTTACGTTGAATAGACATTTTGTGTCTATTGTGTTGGCCTATCTTTTCCAAATTGCGAATGAGTCTTTGCAAAACGGCCAGTTTTGATTTACGAAATTGCCAAAATGTTCTGCCACAGCTATTAGAAAAGTCTTGGAAATTTCCTACGCCAACAATTGTCGTTTTTGCAACGGTTAAATCGTAATTTGGAATGGAAGATGGCCAAACACAATAGACACAATGCGTCTTAAATAATATATATTTATAGGCACTTATTATGTTTTCCACAGTCTGCCATTTCTAGAAGTGAGTGGAACCCAAATTTGTTAAGTTTTTAATGTTACGAATGAACCTGAATTGTTACTAATCCACAGTGAGACGAGGAAAGATGCTCGCATGACCGTCATAATAGCCAATCCGACTCTTATTAATACTAATACATACTTGTCTATATTTGTGAGATGAGGTAGTATTTATATTATTTACTTTTGTCCTCCTCCTTATTGCCATGTTTACGACGATTTAGCCGTTATACACAGAAGGACACATGGGGCATTGGATATAGACGTTGGTTAGTTCCAATGACTTGACCAAAGAGTTGTGAGTTCAAGATTTGGCTACAGCAGTGGTTAATAAATACCAGAGACTTGACTTAAAGAAACATAACTACATGACATCGAATAGCATTGCACATAGAACGAGAAGGATCTACTCAAGTAATCGAAATTTCAGTTAAAAAAATCCTAGCACCTGAAGAAGACCGGCGCGCACAACGGCCTAAACGTCGAACATAACAATAAAGACGAGGACAACAGTGCGAACTCTTTAAATAAGTAAATATAGCCTCATCACAAAAGTTTAGAGAAATCTTAAATTTATCGGATTATTATTTTTGAACTCCAACTAAAAAGTTTTTTGTCTTAACTCTTCGCTGATGTTGTTGAATATTTTGCTTGAAACTTAGTTTAAGTATGTGTGTATGTGGTTCTACAGAAGGATGCTAAGGATACTCTTCGAGCAACGACAAGGCTTTGAAAAGGGTTAACACGAGAAGGAACTGATACTTCACGTTAGTTAAGATAGTTGAATTGTTGGGGAATGTTTCTTTTTATAATCATATCGCCACAAGCATGGCATTTTACTGTTGTGCAGGGGGTTACATAAGAGGAACGTTATGAGAAAGAGTGACAGGTTATAGGGGGTGTCAGGTAGTGGGTAAAAGAAGGATGAACGCCAACGTAAAATGCATTTGTATTCAATAATGGTTTATTATCTATAAACTCAGTTTAAAACTCAAGGATAGTCGATCATGGATCGTCACAAAGTCGTATCGATCGTAACTCTAAGTGAGATTTCATAGAATCTCTAAATCCTAGTTTCCGTTCAGCAACCTATTTGCTCGTTAGCTAGGTTACTAGCAGTTTCTTTCTCCCTCGTTCGGACATGACACTTCACATCTTATCCTCTGTAGCTCTTAGGAATTTTTGACTTTTACTATTCCGACCGGACCATATTCTCTAATCAATTTTTCTAATCATATCGCCCTAAGCAAGGCAGTTTACTGCAAGAAGTGCGCAGGGGTGCGCAGGGATGCTTAGGGGGTTACATAGGAGGAAAATTATGAGAAAGAGTGATAAGTTAAAGAGGGTGTCAGAAAATGGGCAAGAGAAGGATGAGAATACTGTGTGTGGAGTAGACGAAGAAAGGATGCAAGTTAGTCAGATAGGAGATGACTATTGACTTTATATTAAAATTCTGAAAATTGTAGCTGTTGGGGAAGCAAGTACACGGAAGGAAATTCCACAGGCGGGAAGTGCGAGAAAAGAAGCTGTTGAAGTAGAATTTGCGTTTACATTTTATTGCTTCCACAGAAAACGGTTGAGACCTAGTTGCTAGACTTGTTGCTCGAGTAAATTCATATACAGAAGGAACCAGTGAACTAAATTCTTCGAAGCAGAAGCAGTGAAGGTATTTGTAGAAGAGACACAGGGAAGCCACATTGCGCCGGTGAGAATGTGATTGAATCCGAACTTCCAAGTCGAGATCGATCACATTACAGATTCTTTGTCGGATTTTGTCAAGGACCCCTAGGTGGATAGCAGGAACACCAGACAAGATATGGCAGCAGTATTCAATGCACGGGCAAATGATAGATTTGTATATGTGCAGGATTGTTTCAGACTGGAAAAACTTCCTGGCCCTGCGCAGAGAACCGCCCTTCTTAGCAGCGGATTTGGCCGTGAATATATAGCCATTCCACTTGAGGCCTGTTGTAAGAGATAACGTGAGGAGGCGCAGTGATTAACTCTCAGGGAGACTAGCCTGATTCATGCTAATAGTGGGTAGGAGCAATTGTCTGTGATGGTTAATAGATAGCAGCTTTATTTAAGAAGTATTAAAATTCACGAGACATTTTACCCCAGTCCGTCACAGATTGGTGGTAATTTTCAAGCTCGGCAGCGAGGTTTGCTTTGTCAGCCTCAGCAGAGTTTGGGTCGAGGCGAGAGTAAACCGTAGTGTCGTCAGCGTATATGCCTACTTGTGATCCTATTATATCGGGGAGATCGTTAATGTAGATCAGGAAAAGCGTGGGACCTAGAATAGAGCCTTGTTGGACATCCGCATACGTATAATAGTTTTGGGAAGCATGTCCGTTCAATACTACCTTCATTGTGCGATTTGAAAGGAATGACTAGATTAGGTAAAACAATTGTCCAGTTATACCATAGCCCCGCAGCTTGCAAAGAAGGCCGGCATGCCAGACTCTGTTAAACGCTTTGGAGATATCTAGGGCAACAGTTCGGGCTACGCCATTCTTGTCGAGAGCCTGGTGTATATACTCAGTGATGGTCGTGAGCATATCAGCAGTAAACCTAGTGAAGTGGAAACCATACTGTTTGTCAGAGAAGAGTGTTAGCTCTGAGATGTTGTAACACCTCGAGTTTGATAATGGCTTTAAATCAATCAATTAAGTGCCATACGTGATACACGCTTGGGCGATCATGTCTTGAAAGTGACATGACTGACTAAGCAGAAGATTATCCCGCAGTAGGTTGCCATTGCTTTCTGCGGTAGACTGGTTGCCGACCAAGGCTATAGAACCCAATCTGTCCTGTTATTTGACCCATAACTGGAAGGAAGAGACGGATTAATACCTTTCCCAAGGGTATTTGCGCGTAAGTGAATGCAATGAATTCGTCTGGAATTCGAACTCGGCTCCCCGATTTCTCGTTCCGAACCGATATCCAATGCTCCACAACGCGCATCCTTTGAATACTTTGCCAAAAATCGGTAGGAGGCTGATATGGCGATAATTATAGGGGTCAGAGTGTTCACCAGTATTTTTATATTTTGAAACCACAGAGGAGGACTTCCAGCGGACAGGAAATGAAGAAGCAGAGAGGGAGTAATTGTAGAGTTTGGAGAGAATAGGGGAGAGTTCAGGAGAGCATCTCTTAAGGACAATTATTAGGATTTCGTCGCCCCCGCTCGCTTTATGGAGGTCAAGCTTTGATATTATTTCAGAGACCACCAAGGGGGTAAATTGGATGTCATTCAGTTGAGCCTCAGTTCTGGGTGGGAAGTCTGGTGCAGATACTCAAGAAGTGTCTCGTGTCAAGTTGCTGGAGAATCTACGAGCTGTTGTAGAAGTGAGGACCTTTAGTACATTTTTGCAAAGCCTGCAGTAGTCTTTGGAACCAAACTTACCGGATGCTATGCCATGCTTCATTCTGGCTGAAAACGGCAGCTTAGCTTCTTTAATATCCTCTTGCACTCATTGCGAGCAGAGACAAAGAGGCTTCTGTTATGGTCCGAGGGATGTCTCCGATAAAGCCGGAAGAAATGATTTCGATGGTCGATGGCGGCCGAGCATGCTGGGGAAAACCAAGTGGACGAGTGGGATTTAAGTCTGAACTTCCTGGCTGGGTTAAAAGCTTCGATGCCAGCCTTAACCCACGAAGAGAACTCAGCCGGACAGTTCTCAACGGGAAGACTAAAGACATTGTTCCAAAGAACGTCACCCAGGAAATCGCGGAACGAGTCACAATCGGCTCTTTGGTAGCAGTAAGATATTCTGCTAGTCTGAGGTTCTTGGGTGGAATGGCAGTGGAAGGAGATCTTAGTGGAAACCACCGCATGGTCAGAGTTTCCGAGGTGGCAGAGTTGCTTGACATTGCGAGAGTCAGGAATATGGACCTACGTTGTGGTGCAGTGGATATCGACTCGGAACGAGAATTCGGGGAGCCGCGTTCGAATTCCAGTTGAATTCACTTACGTGCAAATACCCTTGCGAAAGGTATTAATCCGTATTTTCCCTCCAGTTATGTGTTAAATAATTGGACTGATTGGATCATATAGCCTTGGTCGGTTAAGCAGTCTGCCACAGAAAGCAATGGCAACCTACTGCTGGATAATCTTCTGTCCAGTCAGTCATGGATGTTTCGAGATATCATCGCCCAAGCGTGTATCACGTATGGCACTTAACTGACTGAGTGAATATAATAGTTGAAAACATGATTAAGTCTTCTACTCGGCATAAAGTAGGGGATCAGTTTATATTGTTATGAATTGATAAACTGATCCCCCACTAATTACTACTTAATAATATAATACATCTCTTCTCCCTTTAGCTTTGAGTCATATAACAGGTGAGAATGGGTAGCATAGCCTTGGCTAGCAATCAGTCTACCGCAGAAAGCAATGGCAACCTACTGCGGGATAATGTTCTGCTCAGTCAGTCATGTCTCTTACGAGACATGATCGCCCAAGAGTGTGTTACGTATGGCACTTAACTGACGGACTGAGAATGAAAGGTTGGAGAGAGAGGAAGAGAGACATGGGAAAACCACGCATGACATACTTAATCAACTTGAACAGATGGATGGTGATGTGTGGGATAACATGAGATGGGGTATTAAAAACGACAAGGGATAAGATGATGTGGAAATCTATGATCGCCTACGTCCTGAAGAGACACGGCACATAGAAAAACTAGATACATATGTTGAAAAGCGACGACAGCGTATAGGATGACAAGTACAGAAATTTAAATATATGTGAAATGTTTTAACAAAGGACGGAAAATGCGAGACGGAGATCCGAAGATATATTGTCATGGATAAATATACATTCAAGAAGCTGGGTAGAGTATTAAGTGACAGGAACATTTCATTGGAAACAAAGAAGAATATACGAAATTGTTATGTGATGTCTGTCCTTCAATATGGCAGTGAATGCTGGACAATTTTATCAAAGGTGAATGAAAGACTTGAAGCAAACGAAATATGGTTCTACAGAAGGATGCCGAGAATATCATGGATGAGGTATTGTAAAAAAATGGACACAAAACGGAAACTGATACTTAACATCAGGAAAAGACAACTGAAGTTCCTGGGACATGTAATGTGGTTGATGTCTGAGAGAAGTACAGCAACAGAGAGAAATGAAAAAAAATAGAAAACAACATGACATACTTGGGAAAAATTTTAATCCGTTCAGTTATAGGTTAAATAACAGGACAGATTGGGTTCTCTAGCCTTGGCTGGCAACCAGTCAACCGCAGAAAGTAACCTACAGCGGGATAATCTTCTGCCAAGTCAGTCATGTCTCGAAAGCGTGTATCACGTATGGCCCTTAACTGAATGAAATGGTAGAAAAACTGGTTAAATCTTCTACTGGGAATAAAGGAGGGATCAGTTTATATTGTTATGAAGTTATAAACTGACCCCCCCCACTAATTACTACATAATAATATAATACATCTCTTCCCCCTCTAACTATGAGTCAAATAACAGGACAGATTGGTTTCTATAGCCTTGGTCGGCAACCAGTCTACCGCAGAAACTAATTGGCAATCTACTGCAAGATAATCTTCTGCCCAGTCAGTCATGTCTCTTTCGAGACATGATCGCCCAAGCGTGTATTACGTATGGCACTTAACTGACTGACTGAATGAGGAAGGAGGGGTGGATAGAGGGGAAGAGAGACAAGGGAAAACAGCGCATGACATACTCGATCGACTTGAACAGATGTATGTTGAAGTGGGTATTGAGTATGTATGTCATTCGGCAGGATTCGAACATGTGACCCCTATCTACACATTTTCGTAATAAAAATCTATCGTAAATAATCAGACTAGTATATATGAATATATAATAGTGCTTAATAAAAAAACAAAGTATCTACTTAAATACGAGTCTCGATAAAAAATAATGTTCAAACAATTCATTTCAATTGTCGGTTGTTTAGAACCAAGTTTCGTTAATATATATATATATATAAAAAGAGATAGAGAGATATGAAGAACGAGATATAAAGATATATATATGTGTGTGTGTGTGTGTGTGTGTGTGTGTGTGTGTGTGTGTGTGTGTGTTAAATGTGTATGTGTATATACATGTGTGTGTTAAATGTGCATGTGTATATATATATATATGCAATTTGTTATGCATATTATATTATTTATATATTATATATGCGCGGTACTTATTTAAAATCGCACAATGTCAGTGATAGAGCTAAATATATATCTTCATCTCTCTTTCAAAAACAAAAAATATATATATATCTTCATCTCTCTTTCAATATATATATAGAGAAATATCGTTCTCTCTCTTTCAATATATATATATGTATGTTCTTCTCTCTTGTAATATATATATATATATATAGTCTTCTCTCTTTCAATATGTATATATATATATATATATATATATATATATATATATATATATTAAGTGAGATCGGTGTGATGTTGTGACACTGGGTTTCACGCTTTTGCGATCGTCAGACTAACTCTGACGATTGCAAAAAGGATGAAACCTAGGATCACAAACTCACACCTATCTGACTATATATATATATATATATATATATATATATATACATATTGAAAGAGAGAAGACTATATATATATATATATATATATATATATATATATATAATGAAAGAGAGAGGACGATATCTGTATATATATATTGAAAGAGAGATAAAGATATATATATATATATATATATATATATATATATATATATTAAAAAAGGATTAATTCAAAGATGTTGAATGGCCATTTCGATATGAAGATCCCCACGGGGAACGACACATCACCTCAGCAACAGAATTGAAAGAGAGATGAAGATATATATACATTGAAAGAGAGATGAATATATGTATATTGAAAGAGAAATGAGATATATATATATATGTATATATTGAAAGAGAGAAGACTATATATATATATATATATATATATATATATATATATATAATGAAAGAGAGAAGACGATATCTGCATATATATATTGAAAGAGAGATGAAGATATATATATATATATATATATATATATTGAAAGAGAGATTAAGATATATATATATATATATATATATATATATTTTGAAAGAGAGATGAAGATATATATACATTGAAAGAGAGAGTGAACATATATATATTGAAAGAGAAATGAGATATATATATATATATATATATATATATATATATATATATATATATATTAGAAAGAGAGAAGACTATATATATATATATATATATGTAATGAAAGAGAGAGGACGATATCTGTATATATATATTGAAAAAGAGATGAACATATATATATTGAAAGAGAGATGAAGATATATATATATATATGTATATATATATATATATATATATATATATATACTTAATGAACACATTCAGACCTATTAGAGCCCGTGAACTCTAACTCATTCATTTACTTAATTCATTAAATTATTGAATATAAATTTTACAAGAATTATTATCTTTTCAGAAAAGTGTTTTTTCTGTTTCTTTTGTTTTTAATTTTTTGTTTGTTGTTGTTTTGTTGATTTTTTATGGCTAAAAAATAGGAACGAATAAAACCTGCCCATCTGCGCAGTTTTATTCTCGAATTCGGTGACTCTCAATAACTCCTTTCAACGTTTCATTTTTGTCTTTAACGTTCGGCCATTATGTCGATTTTCAATATGGAGGCCAATGCACGCAACTAGAATTCACCGTTTTCATTAACGCTTTTCACAGGAGGACGAAGCCATTTTTCCGTACTGAACTTTGCCGCCATTTTTTCAGCTTTCTTTCCTTCCTTTTTCTATAGCCCCTCCGCTCTCCCATATGCAAAAATAATACGCAACTTTAGAAAGATCAATAGACTTCACTTTTTCTTTTTGACATACGTACTGATATATGTATATATACATATTAATGTATGTATGTCTATGTATTTCAGGAATCACTTATTTCTTCGACTTCTTTGTCTATTTTCGCCAATATGGCAGTATGTGCTTTAATGTTCTAAAGAAAATTCTTGCCTGCGTCTTTCGGTGTGCGTAGTTGCGTGTTTGGATATGCATTGTGGTGCAGTGGATATCGGCTCGGAACGAGAAATCGAGGAGCCAAGTTCGAATTCCAGTTGAACTCATTGCATTCACTTACGCGCAAATATCCTTGGGAAAGATATTAATCCGTCTATTCCTTCCAGTTATGGGTTAAATAACAGCACAGACTGGGTCTATAGTCTTGGATGGCAACCAGTCTACCACAGAAAGCAATGACAGCCTACTGTGGGAAAACTTCTGCACAGTCAGTAATGTCTCTTTGGAGACATGATCGCCCAAGCGTGTATCACGTATGGCACTGACTGAATATAATAGTAGAAAACAAGATTAAGGCTTCTACTAGACATAAAGTGGGGGATCAGTTTTATATTGCTATAAAGTGATAAACTGATCCCCCACTAATTACTACCTAATAATATAACACATCTCTTCCCTCTCCAGCTATGAGTCAAATAACAGGATAGATTGGGTTTATAGCCTTGGTCGGCAACCAGTCTACCGCAGAAAGCAATGGCATCCTACTGCGGGATAATCTTCTGCACAGTCAGTCATGTCTCTTTCTAGACATGATCGCCCAAGCGTGTATCACGTATGGCACTTAACTGAGTTGTGTTTATATGAATGTCTTTATTTATTTCTTCAGTGTGTGTGTGTGTGCCGATACGTATTAAATGATTGTGTATTAATACCCATTTACATAAGGATATGTTTGTTTGTTTCAGAAAATCTGTGTTGCAAAAATGTACATTGATCGGGAGAATTAAACAGGTATTTTTGGCTGAACACATACGTGTTCTATGCGTTCTACGAGTTAACGCGTTAGTCTTGATTTAACGAATATGAACAATGACGCACATTTATATATCCAACGCCTGTCTGGATAGAAATCGGTTTTTCTTAATAGCCGAATTTAACCCATACAATTCTCAAGAGCCACTGCAGTAAGTTTTATTTGGTCAATTTTCTTTAGCGTTGCATCAACCTTTTCGGGTTATGTACTGCCGAAATCTAAATGTTGTAATTAAAATTTTATAGTTTTAACTAAGTATACTATAAACCGATTTGTATGCCTTTAATTTTAGATGTCCGTGGGCGTGACGGTTAACTGCATCCGGCAGCAAAGCTTCTGATTGGGAGGTTGTGAGGAATATCGAATCACCTTTAAATTGCTGTTGTTTCCTGGCCAACCTTCACCCGAAATGGTAGCACCTGTTAGGGTCCCAACTGTGGGTAAATAGTTAATCACTAAACTGAAATCAAAACACTATAAAAGTATAAAAATTCACTTTTATACAAATATATGCATACAAATAGACTTTTATAAAAATATGTTCAATTTTGAAAGAAAAATATTACCAACAAAACATTTTTTAAGAAAATAATTATTACCATGACACATTTTTAAAGGAAAAAAATTATTATCAGCAAAACATTTTTGAATACAAAACAAGAAGACATTTTCAATTTTCTAAAATAAAAAAGAAAAAATTGAATTAAAATCTGACTGAATCAACCTACTCACTATAACGGAATATTAAAAAAATACATTAAAACGACACATTTTTGGCATGAAATAACCCAAAAAGCTGTTGATATGCCGTTAAACAAAACTCAAACTCAAATTCAGATAAAATGTCTTGTTGCTTATTTTGCTACAAAATGTATTAAAGTTTAGTTATAAATTTATAGTTCGTAATTATTATATATATATATACTAGCAGTATAGCCCGGCGTTGCTCAGGTGTAATGAAAGCTTTAAAACTAATCCATGGTGTTGGAGCTCAGACTCTTTGGACGTTGGCACGAAAGACTATAAAGCAATAGTTGTTTCCAGTTAAAGCGAAACCGTAGACTGAAAGAAAAATGAATGGATGTAAGTCAAATTTTGGTTTCCTGGTATCGTTATCAAATAAGTTTTTTTATCGTCGTAAACTTAATTTTAAAGGCTAAATAAGTCCTCTGAGTAAATGGTATCATGGCTGAGACTAAGAATTACAAATATACCTACTTAGAGCCAAACCCGAAGCAAAAACTAAAATAAAAGGGCTGAAAAAATAGACATACAGGCAGATAAACAGACACACACACAAACATCTTGCCTTTTATATATATATTATCGATTTTCTGCACTATTGTAAGAACTGCAACCTTGAAACTTCTGAATGTCGTTTCTTATGTCTTTGTCTATGAGTGTATCAAATTTGATTAAAATCGACCACTCCTACTATAACCCGATTTTTTCGATTATCGATTTTCGATATTTATCTGGGGTACCTCGACACAAAACCTAGTTAAGAACAATCGCAGACGCTTATAGTACAACTGTGTAAGTTTTCAAGAAAATCGGTTCAGATGTTTCGATGTCTATAGGTAACGAACAAACACACACACAGACCCACGCAGACACACACACACATACACACACAGACAAATTTCCATTCAATAAGTTTATATATAGAGAAAGGTTTATTATGTTTAATCATGAGCCATTCTAAATATCGGATATTGGCTATCTACATTAAGTCAAAGAAACCACACTCAATAAATTCACATTTCAATTTAGTCACAACACAAATTGCATTTAGCCATATGGTCCTGTTGTTAGCATTTCGGTCTCTCACGTGGTGTGAGATCATGTTAACGTCCTTGTAACCTCTCTGAAGATGGATTATGTGAGCCGAAAGCCGAGAACCAGCATACTAAAAAAATATCGAAATGTTCGAGAATCTTTGTCTTTATTTTCACCTAAAATTAAAGCCAAAATACGATGTTTGGAACAGCTCATGAATAAACATGGTAGACATCCATTGTCTGTTATATTTAACAATACACGTTCAGAAAATTATCTTGTCTCGATACACTATATATATATATATATATATATATATATATATATATATATATCACTTTTCATTCATTAATAAATTTGGACACTCTCTGCTACTGGCATGTGCATACATTGTATTTAACACACTAAAGTCTGCCTTCTTCTACCGAGCACATATAGCTCAGTTTTAGAATCGCCAACTGATGTCAATTCGGTCGGGTTTCAATCCTGGCTAGAAGCAATCGGATGTCTAACTCTACTGATGAACTGTAATACAGCAAAAGAGAACTGTCTGCGGATGACTATATGTATATATTTATATATATACACACCAGTTATGAAGGTCTTGTCCCGTTTTCGCTCTTTAACTGTGCCCTTTTATTTTATTTTTTCCAATAATTATGTCGTCGAAAGAACTGTGAAGAATATATATATATATATATATATATGTATGTATGTATGTATTTGTTTGTGTACGTGTGTGTATGTGTGTGTGTGTGTGTGTGTGTGTGTATTTAGGCCTCAAATTTTCTTTTAAACATGTCAGATTAAATAAATTTTAAACAATATATTTGCCTATTTTTAATAAAAAATACTCACAGATAATCTTTCGTGTATTCCAATCAAAAGATGTCGGAAATAAGCTGTAACCTTGATAGACGTTATTTTCATTCATTTCTTAAGGTACTTGAGTACTTTCAACTTCTTTCCAAAGTCATCTACAGTTATGTACAGTAATTTTTAGCAACTCAGTTTTCCGGTTACCATAACTCACACCCCTGAAGATGATATATATATATATATATATATATATATATATATATATATATATCATCTTCAGGGGTGTGCTATATGCTCAGATGAATTTGTATCTTTTTTTTCTTATGTCTTAATCCCTATATATAAAAGACAATCTGAAAGTCTGTGTGTGAGTGTTCTCTATGCATGCCTACATTTTTAGCTACGCCATTCAAAATTTCTAGGGACACATATCTACAGGGAAGCCAGGTCGTTCAGCAATTTTCCCTGTCGCACTTTTTGGCCAATGGACACGATTGTTTACATTTGCTCCGTAAGATCAAAGATGGTTGCTGAATTACGTCACAGAAATCAAATCACACGTGTCAAACGCGACTAAAATATTTTTTATTAAAAAAAGAAAAAAAAAGGTTTTATATTTAATTTTTATTCCGACGTTTTAAAAATTCATTTGGTCAACAAAATATTTGAATATTTTTCCCCTTAATATTGAAACAAAAGAAATGTTTGTTTTTTTTAAAAAAGTCTTTTTTAAAACAAAAAACAAAATATGTAAAATAAAAAGTGACATCTTCTCGTACTACTAAAATGTTTTGAGTTGCCCGGGCAACGCCGGATTATGATGCTAGTAGAAGATATTCAAGAATTGTTAAATCAATATATATGTTAACGTCATTTGTGACAGCATATCGATATAAATAATTGCCGTCAGTTTTGACAGCATATCGATATAAATAATTGCCGTCATTTTTGACAGCACGGGCCTACTCGTATACAAATAAACAATGATAAAAAATAGATGTTCCTGTTTAAAAAAAGAGAGAAATAAATAACCCTTTAAAAAAAATCGGTGGCTAAAACAACACTAATATGTTAAGGGAGATCATCCGTATATAATGCAAGTCGTGATTGCCAATACACAATGAGTAAAGATCTGTTTCATTTGCTAAACGAAAACTTCATACTGCTATATATTTTAGACAAGTATGTTGACTTATTAGCCTTCTACGTCTCCGCCAACGTCCAATTTCTATTGAAAGCATCCAGAATCAGCGACGAGAACAGACCGAAAATTGTGTTAATCAGTATCGCGAATAGATTTCTACAACTGGTAAAATAAGATCCTCCTAGCAACTGAGACAGAAGACAGATTATTGGAAATTACCCAATGAGTACAGAGTCTTTTGTGAAATGTCTGTTGATCTCTCGGTTTGAAGACTGGTCTCTCTATTAAGCTATGTTATTCGAAGGTGGCAAATTAGATAACAGTTTCAAGCCTAGAATAGACCTTTCTCAACGTTTGATGTTCGCTACCATTTCCTTGGTAAGTTGTTTTTTAGCAGCATATCAAACATTTTGGTATATTTAATGTAAAGACGAAATCTAAACATCTTTTATACACAAAATTATTTTACATTTGGGGTACATCGGCGTAGTGTAATGTTTAGCAAGCTTGTCTCGATAGAACCTCTTACGACAGAGTAGTGATTCGATCCTCACGGAGTACCCATATTTTCGGCTTTGGGCCACATCCCTACCGGCGAGATATGGCTTCCCTTTGTGTGTTCTATGAATACTTTCATGGCTTCTGCTCCAACGAACTTAAGTCACTGGTGCCTCTGCAACAGGTGTTTACTCGTGTAACCAGATTGGCAACTGGGTCCCACCCATTCACAGTTAGCAAACAACTATTCTACTTCTCTAGCTTCTTTTTTCGCACTTTCCGCCTGTGAAACTCGCTTCATTATTCTTGCTTTCCTGACGGCTACAACCTCCAGGAATTTAAATGCAATGTCTATACTCATCTCTTAACCACTTGACTCTAGTTCTTTCTTCACCACCATGTATATCCTTTCCTTTCTCTCCACCTTTGCGACTGTCATCACAACTGTATTCCCATCCTTCTCTTGCTCCTTTCTAACGGGTTCGTCTTTCTCTTCACTCTCTTCTACTTAATTTTTTTTACTCTTATGTAGCCCTCTGCACATCAGTGGCGTTAACGCCTTACTCGGGGTGATACGATTAAAAAAAATCATCTAAGCGGTGCTTAAAAAAAATAATATTTTATTTTTGAAGATAATAATGGTTTAGTGACACAAGTCTTGCTAATCTATAGCAGATGGAGAATAAGGTAGTTCCATACCTTTCCCAAGAGTCCTTCCGCGTAAATAAATATAACGAACCCGACTGGAATTTGAACTCTCCGATAAACAATTCCGTGTCATTATCCATTACGCAATCAACAACTAGTATTCCCAAGCAGACAAACATCTAATTACTGACCAAGCTATATGTTGCTTAACTTCGATGATCTTACGGAAACCCGTGTTTTAATGTGATGTGGCCGTTTTCATATGTACAAAATACTGTCTGTGTTATCAACTATACTCCTTCTTATTTTTTATATCCTTCCCACTTTAACCCATCAAAAACAATGCCCACCACACAACTTCCTATATTATGCAGTTTTTAGCAATATTTGTCTACAAATTATACCTAGCAGCCGTTGTTTTGCCATTAATTTAAAAAAGCTCGTTAGGTAGATTATTCGATGTTTCTCTCAGTCCCTGTAAGTGTCAAATTCACCAGGCCTACTTTTCATTTTAGGCGTTTCAGAAATGAAACCTGACATTTTTTATTATAATAAAAAAGATTTTTTTTTCTTAAAACTTGCTTTACAATTTCCTCGTTGCTCATATCTTCCGTTCATGGATATCTCAAAATTTAACAACACTGTTATCTTAAGGGATATGCATTGTGGTGCAATGGATATCGACTCGGAACGACAAATCGGGGAGCCGAGTTCGAATTCCAGTTGCATTCACTTACGCGCAAATACCCTTGGGAAAGGTATTAATCCGTCTCTTCCCGCCAGTTATGGGTTAAATAACAGGACAGATTGGATTCTTTAGCCTTGGCAGTCATCCAGTCTACCGCACAAAGTAATAGCAACCAACTACGGGATAATCTTCTGCCCAGTCAGTCATGTCTCTTTCGAGACATGGATCGCCCAATTGTGTTTCACGTATGGCACTTAACTGACTGTTATATTAAGTCACTACTGCATTTATAATGGTATTATGCAGAACCTTCTTGTATCGCGCTAGGAAGTACCTTTCTCCTTTACAAAAGCCAAATCCGGCCAAGAATTGGGCGCTGTTGTTATACTTTGGTGCGAGCTCTCCAGTCCACGAGGAGATTTAAAAGCGTCCAAGAGTCGTTGTGAGTGACAAATTATTATCCACCCTTCAATCTCTCTGTCACAAGCGGCATGTGGCAAACCTTCCACTGCTCTATCCTTCTTCAGTTGTTAGGAATTTCGAACCCAGCAAGCTACTTTTTTTTTTTTAATCATTTCACCCCGAGCACGGCGGAAACGCCACTGATGTGCAAGGAGCTACATAAATGTAAAAAGATTAATTAGAAAAGAGTGAGGAGTACAAACTAGTTAGAAAGGAACAATAGAAAGCTGAGAAAGCAGGTGCGATGACAGATACATAGGTGGAGAGAAAGGGAAGGTTATACGGGGGTGGGGAGAGAGCTAGTGTCCAGTGGTTAGTAGATGAGTATTGACTTTGCATTGAAATTTCTGGAGGTTGACTTCACCACTGCTGTAGTCTAGTATTGAACTCACAACTCTAAGAGCCAAGTCAGGAACTAACCAGCGTCTATATCTACAGGGTCATGTTTTTTTTCCTTTCAAATATGTTATTCGCTGCCTTCCTCTGTCGCTTTTTCCTTCTGTCTGGCCTGTCAGTATCAGGCTCTTCAACCGCTCCGTCTTCTGGTGGAGTGAATTTTGTCACGATGCCCTCTATTTTACAGACGCTGCCCAAGAGACCCTAATACATTTTGCAATCGACAAAATAATAAAAAAATAATTGCTTATTTAAATCTGGTCGAATTTAAAAACGTTTCAGGTTAAACTTCATTGAATGAACAAAATAAACCTCAATCAAATTTATCAACACTGATTTGTGATAATAGAAACACTTGTTTTTCAAACTTTGAATTTGTGGAACGTTTTCAGTTTATTAATAAACTGCATTGCATGTCCCAGGAACTTAACATGTGTCTTCCTGATGCTCACTATTAGTTTTGTTTTCAATGCCATTCTTTCCAAAACCTTTGTTCACATAATCGGTCCATGATATCCGCAGCATCCTTCTGTAAAACCACCTTTCCGCTGCTTCAAGTTTTTTCCTTCATCTTCGATGATATTGTCCAGCATTCACTGCCGTATTGAAGAGCTGACATCACATAGATCGATAAAATTGTTCGGAAATAATTCTTCGAAAACAATTTTTTATAATTGTTTCTCCTAAAGCAAGGCAGAAATCAAACTTATACGGGTGGGGTGCACATGGGAGGGGAGGGAAAAGAAACAAGAACAAGTTACAGTGGGTGACGGAGATGAGTAAAAGACGGATGAGAATGCAGGGTGTGAAGGGGGTTATGTGTGAGTAGAACGAAAGGAAAGAAGAACTAAGACACGGGTGTTTCGAGGAAATTATTGAAGAAAGATGTGATTCAAAGAGATAAGAGGTGGCAATTGACGCTGCAATTAAACACTTGGAGATTACAGCTATCAGGCAAGCAAGTATACGTAAAGGGGTTCTACAAGCGGGAAGTGCAAGAAAATAAACTTTTTAAGAAGTGGCGGCTACATTTGACTATTTTGATCGTAAAATGGTTGGACCTAGTTCCTCGTCTAGCAGCACGATTAAATTTGTGTAGATGGGAACCAGGGTTCTAAGCTCGTCAAAGCAGAAGCCATGAGCATATTTGTAGAAGAGACAAAGGGAAACCACATCCCATGGTGAGAATGTAACTGAAGTCGAGGTGCCAGATCCGAATCGATTGCATATTCACCTTTGAATTTTGTCTAGAACCCCGAGATGAATATCAGGGACACCCGACCAGATATGACCGATATTCAATGCACGTGCGATGGTAGATGTGTATATGTACAAGATGGATTCTGACTAGAAAAACTTCCTGGCACAGTGACCCGACCTTCTTAGCACTAGATTTCAAAATAGTCGTTCCACTAGAGATCAGATGAAAGAGTGAGTCCTAGGAGGCGCATTGTATTGCTTTCCAGGAGACTGGCGTGATCCATGCTGATGGGAGGTAAGGCAGATCGCCTATGGTGTTTAAAGGATAGCCAATTTGATTAGGATGCAATAAAAATTTACGAACAATTTCTTACCCCAGTATTCGAAAACTATTTTCAAAGATAGAGTTATTAAAATTTTAAAATATTTTGAATGAAAATTGATCTAAACGTCAATTTTTCTAAATGGTAATTATTCGAAATACTTATGTCTGTGTTGGGGCGTTCTGCACCTTTTCGACCGAAATGGACTGTTCTAATAACTATATAAAATAATAGTGATTATACCTCGAGGAAGGAAGTCGAGTGAGCGAGTCAGTCGGGTATTTCCGGTATTGCACCGGAAGTGTTCTACTAGTCAATGTCTCACGTCTCTACGACGATACTGTATACTAATTACCTTGTTCTGTATTTTACTAATCTGCATCTCTTGTAAATATTTGTCTTTCCTATCAATACACCTACTTTTATACTATTACGTTGTTTTGTATTATTTCACATAATCGACGTAACAATCTTATATACTTATGCGGCCTTGTTTTGAGATAATGCGGATTTTACCTAAAATTAATAACACTCTTGAAAAATGACATCGGATCGGTCTATTTCTTTTTTGCAGCAGTTGTCAACTTTTCATCCCACAATATGAACATTCTTAGACGCTCTTAAAAGAGAACAGGACTTGCAGAAAATTCATATTACGTAAGAGCATTAGGTAAGAGCTATTTGCTAAATCATTAAGAGCACCCAGAAATATTGCGAAGTAAATAGAAAAAGGAAAGTATCATATATCTCAAGGTTATAAGGAGTTTTTCTTACTAAATTGGTTTAATAATGGTATTTGTATTTTAGTAATTACGAGCATCATAGCCCGGCGTTTCTATTTTAGATTTTACGTGTCGCAGTTGCATGACGGACACGTCAGGAATGTCGCTCTTCCAGTGTCTCTGCTTTGCGTGCCGCAACTATTGTAAACAACACTGAGTTTGTTTTTGTTTCAAAATTCCGAGAGAAAATATTTAAATTTCTTGTTGAGTAAATGAATTTAGCATAAAAATAATAATTATTTATTTAGTTAAAGTTTTAATTTTTTCTAATTGTATCTTCTGAGTTATGAAATATGAAATTTTAATAAAAGGAAAAAAGGCTTAAATAATTAAATGTAACATTGGAAACAACATTGCGTTTGTTTTTTTTTCAAAATTACGCGGGAAAATATTTACATTTTTTGTTGACTGAATGAATTTAACATAAAAATAATAATTATTTATTTTGTTCAAGCTTTATTTTTTTAAATTTTATTTTCTGCAGTATGAAATATGAAATATGAAAATAAAAAGACTTAAATAATTAAACATAGGCACTTTTTTTTTCTTTTGTTTCAAAATTGCGGGGAAAAATATTCACATTTTTTTGTTGACCAAATGAATTTTGAAAAAGTCGGAAAAAAATTAAATATAAAATCTCATTTTTTTTTAAATATTTTTTTTTTTTAGTTTGACACGTGTGATTTAATTTCTGTAACGTAATCTAGCAGGGCTTGGAGAACCTGATACTAACAGGCCAAATAGAGAGAAAAAAACAGAGGAAAGCAGCGGATAACTTATTTAAAAGGCTTGAGCAGGTGGATGACAGAACGGGGATTGCGAGACGTTAAAGGAGAAAGCGTGCTAAGAGCGACCAAGGATAGGGAGAGGTGGAAGGCCATGATCGCCTACATCCTGAGGGGACAAGGTACATAAAAGAAGTAGTAGTAGTAGTAGTAGTAGCGTCAGAAGAAGAAGGCTGTGGAGGTTCTTCTGTTTTTAGTAGTTGTACATTTTCAATTTCTGTCTGAAAACATTCTAGTCCTCTCTAATGAATAGACTTTTATAATTTAGTCACTTTTCTTTTCGATTATCAATCTCCCTGTTTTATTTCAAAATTCGATCCGATTGTGTTTATATGTAAAAATAAATTTATCATCAGAAAATCTCACAACATCCGTTTATCACAAAATCAATTTATCGATCCTTCTAGCGTAGACTGTCGTTGAATCTCTTTGATTTTAGTCACATTTTTTTATTTATTTATGTATGCCTATCTCTTCATACCGTACATATTAATGCGTCCCATTCTGTCCATGAAATCTATTTCCCTCTTTATAAATCTATCGCCGCCAGCTCTAAGTAGCAAGTCTCCACCTATTTCATATTAACATTAAAAAATTAACCATTTTATACACAATAAATTACACTCAATATAAGTTTCAAAAGCCAGTAACGCTAGACGTTTACATTGAAAAGAGTAAATGTGAATTCAGGTCTGTGACCTGTGTAGAAGCAAATGTAGTCGAACAGAAAATTTATGAAGATAACTGAATCTATGATGACCAGTAAAAAGAAAATCCCAGAATGTCAACTACAGAACAGAGAAACTGATATAAAACAAGCCTCTTCATCATACAGCACGAATGCTGGTGTCCCACAGAGCTCTATCCTTGGCCCGACGCTCTCCTATATTTTCATCAGCGACCTCCCAGATAATATCAAGTCCCAAGTAGGCATCTACGCAGATGACACTACAATATACTCCCGCACCACTAAGAAACCTGTCGTGGCGGACAGACATAATCTCGCTGCTAACCTTGAACGGGATCTACACTCTGTGGTGAACTGGGGCAAGAAGTAGCTTTTCAACTTCAATTTGTCTAAGACCAAGCTGTTGTCTGTCAACCATTACACGCAACCTCTCCTGCCTCCCATAAGCATGGACCAAGCGATTCTCCCTGAGAGCAATACACTACGCCTCCTCGGCCTTACACTGTCCTCAGACCTCAAATGGAACCACTATATTGAATCCATAGCAAAATCTACTGCTAAGATGGTTGGGTCACTATATCAATCCAGGATGTTTTTTCCGCCTGAATCCATCCTGCATATATACAAGTCAACCATCCGTCCGTGCATGGAGTACTGCTGCCATTTATGGTCAGTCGCCCCTGCCGTTCTCCTCAGTGTTCTCGACAGGCTCCAAAGGAGAGTCTGTAATGTGATAGGTACTGATCTGGCGGCTCGACTGCAGCCACTTCCCCACCGTCGAAATGTGGCCTCCCTTTGTCTGTTCTATAAATACTTTCATGGCTTCTGCTCGGACGAACTTAAGTCACTGGTGCCTCCACAACAGGTGTTTACTCGTGCAACCAGACTGGCAACTGGGTCCCACCAATTCACAATCAGGTTAGCCAAATGCAGACGACAATTCTACTCCTGCAGCTTCTTCTGTCGCAGTTCCCGCCTGTGGAACTCGCTCCGATATTCTTGCTTTCCTGACGGCTACAACCTCCAGAAATTTAAATGCAAAGTCAATACTCATCTACTAACCACTGGACACTAGCTCTCTCCCCATCCCCGTATATCCTTCCATTTGTCTCCACCTATGTATCTGTCATCACACCTGCATTCTCAGCTTTCTATTTTTCCTTTCTAACTAGTTTGTACTCCTCACTCTTTTCTAATTAATCTTTTTACAGTTATGTAGCCCCCTGCACATCAGTGGCATTTCTGCCTTGCTCGGGGTGGAATGATTAAAAAAAAGTAAAGAAATTGAATTACCTGGGAATCGTGCTGACAGTGGATTGAAGGTGCGATGTCGAAATCCAAAGAGGCATTGGCATAGTCAAGGACGCATTTCAAAAGAGAACCCGAGTACTGAAAAACAAAAAAAAACTCATTGGAAAGGACGAAAAGAGTGCTGGATTGTTATGGGATGTACACTACCAGCCATAATTCTTAGGCAACCTGAGTGTTTTAAAAATGATGTATTTCATACAATTCTTGGTATCTATTGCCAAGTGAACAATTGTAAATGAAAACAGAATTGTTCTTTTGTCAATATTTCACAATAACATTAAATGAATTTATAATATTTAATAATTACCTATATTGTAATTTCATAAAAGAAAGAATGAAGAAAATTTAGAGTGATTCGGACGAGTTCATCTTTGCTTCTTTGCCTTGTAAAATTTTGCAAACTTATAATAAAAAAAGAACCTTCCTATTTTCATTTAGAATTATCTACTTAAAATAGTATACGTCATTTCTTTAAAAAAAACTGGGGTTGCCTAATAATTATGGCCGGTAGTGAATATCATTATACAAAACAAAGTACCTTATATATGTAAGATAATATTCTTTTTCTTTTTCGTTGTGGGTGTTTTATTGGTTTCTTTTAGATATGCCAGCCATTCTTAAAACAAAAACGAAAGCAAGAAAACATTTTTTTTATTTTTGATCTACCTTAAAGGAGTATGATTAAAATATTTTTAATTTCGGCTCAGAGCGTATTTTTTCATCCATTTTTCATATACTTTTAACTTGCATAAATTTTAATGTCTATTAAATTCATATTATAACGTAATACAAAACAAAGTACGCGATATATGTAAATTAAACGATATTTTTTATAAAGAATTATTAACCTTATTCTACGGTGAACATTTTGCAATCGTTACATATGAGATTATTTTCATTACGTTTTTTAATAATTTTTTATTTGTAAGTGTTGTAGAGGAACATCCTATCTTGCCCCGTAATGGAGATGGTCTAGTCTATAAAAGACTGTGACTGTGAGCATACGCCACTAGACGGACACATACGTCACTAGACGGACTCATACGTCCCTAGACGGACACATACGTCACTAGACGGACACATACGTCATAGGCGGTGACATTTTCTACTTGATCGTTATTTCTGTTACTATTCGTTGATTGTTCTTGTACGTCTATTGGTTTATTGTACTGTTGTATAATAAATCTCTTCTAATCTATCTTAAGGGTTAAGTATTATCTTTACACTATTCTTTTCCCTGATATTCCTTCCCGGGATATATCAGTAAGAGATTTAATACTATTGAGTTTTGCATATCGACATAAACGGTATGAGTCGTTTAAAGATTTATATATTCTACTTTTTTTTAAGATTCTTAATTTTATTGTTGGAGTTTTATTGGTTTCTCTTAAATGCCAAAATTATTTTGATAGCGATGTGTTATTCCGTTATTTATTATTATTATTAAATCATGAAGTGTGTTGATAAATTCTTTGCTTCAACGAATTCTTAGTACTCCCAATATAAATCGTTATATTACAAGGCTTTTTGGTAATAAAAATAGTACATTGATAAAAAACCTATTCTGTAAAACACTTATTTTCTAATGGACACTCTATAGGTTTTCTCTAATTAAATTTATTATTGTCTAAATTATAGATTTCAGTTGTTAGATTTAATTTAGGTTTAAGTTATTATTTAAAATATTATGATATTTTTATAAGTTTTTACAGATAACTTGTACAACTAGAACTTAATTTTAGTGTATTTTTTATTGAAAATCTTGCCTAATGGATTATTATTCAGAAAATGTTTCTCAATTAAAGCAAGGAATTTTTTGCCTAATTCACTGTTAAATATTTAGTTGAATAATTGTTTTATATTTAAAAATACATACATATTGTCTCTATAAATACAAATATGATTCATATCAAGCTGTTTTTCTGGATTAATTCTAATATTTATTTCTTCAATATTTAATATAAATAAGACTTACTTTGGGATTATACCAAATAATATTTCTAATTCTATTTTTTCGGAGATAAATATTCTCCTTTACATATTTGATATTTGGGCTTTTAGAGCCATTATTTTTAAGGCAGTATTATAAAGATTATTTTGCTTCTTAAATAACTCTTCATTTGCGAAATTTCTACTAATTCCATATTCTATAGATGATGGTACATGCTTAATAATAGATGTAGGATGCTTAGATTTTTGGTGGATATAAAAATGGATTTGAATTTTGTTTTTTATATGGTTGGTATATATTATTTTATATGGTTGGTATATATTATTTTATATGGTTGGTATATATTATTTTATATGGTTGGTATATATTATTTTATATGGTTGGTATATTTTATTTTATATGGTTGGTATATATTATTTTATATGGTTGGTATATATTATTTTCTAAATCTACAGTCACATCGAGGAAATCAAATTTTTTGGTAATTATAGTCACTTTTAAAGTATGGTTTTTAAGTTCACTATATATCAACTTTCTAAATTTTTCAGTTTCAAAATTTGTGGAATTTCTCACCACCATAAAGACATCATCCCAAGATAATCCAAATATCTTCTGTATTTATATCATTATGGGCCGCAAGATGATATAGCACAAATAATAAAAAAGTTTGGAAGTATCCAAAGATCTCATAGTCATATCGAAGTTTTACTTAGAATTATTTTTTGTCCACTGTCCTTTAGAATGAATAAAGGTCTGATATATTTGCATATAAAAGAAATTCAGAAATGGGATTGAATGATTATTTCAGTGGGCAGAACCCTCTTCAAAGGCGATATTTTATTAATTGTTTTATATTTAAAAATACATAATTTGATACTTGTTTTATATTTAATTTTGGATAATTAGTTTATATTTAAAAATACATATATATATATATATTGTCTCTGTGAATATGTAATCTTATTCATATCGAGCACTTTTTCTGGATTAGTTCTAACATTTAATTCTTCAATATTCAATATAAATGAGATTTATTTTGGGATTTAACGATTAAGCCTCTTCCTTTTGGATATATATATATATATATATATATATATATATATATATATATATATATATATATGATATTTCAGACAGGCCACGGCCTTTCATCAGAAACAAATGTTTTTAAATTTGAAACTAGAAGCGTTCGTCGTGAGAAGCGTCTGTCGCGAGATATTTACATCACGTGATGTAGAAAGCAATAGAGGTTTTTGAATATTTTTAAACGTAAACCTAAATGTAATAATACATTTAAATGTTGTTTTAAAGAAACCTTTTTCAGTGTATCTAAAAAATGTTTAACTATTGAAATATTTATAAAGACTCAAAATACTTAAGTCCCTATTTAACCCTAGCTACACTTTTTTTTCTTCTCTTTTTTCTCAATTGAAGTAGATAGACTAAACTATCGCCCGGTTCACACTCCACGCACGTGTTTTGAACAGGTGAAGAGGCTCATCCCTTGTTTCCTGTTTAGGATGTGGTTCCCGGCTTTCTCTTTTCCAATCATTTTACTCTTAAGTAGCCCCATGCGCATCAGTGGCGTCACCGCCTTGCTCGGGGTGATATGATTTTAAAAAAAATATGTATTTAATTTTAAAATCCAGTATTTTTCTTTCTTTCTGCGTGAGTATGTGGAACTAAAATCGGAATCTATCAGTAAACAATTGCAGTTTTCTAATGTGTGTCCTCCTTGATTAAAGTGTTCAGTTATGGGGAAATAAGGGCTGTTTTGGCGTATGCTTAGTTTATGATTATTGAAACGGAATCTAAAACTGTTTCCAGATTAACCAATATATCCATTATTTGGACATATTGAACAGAAGAGAAAATATATTATATTTTAGCTGTCACAGGTGAGGCATGGTGGGTTAATTTGATGTTGATGTTGGGTATAGAAAATACTGCATAGTTTACTAAATGTTTATTACATTTGTAATTCCCTGATAGGTTTGTATTTTTTAGATATTTAGTAGAGGTGAGGATAGCTGATAGGTTGGGTGTATGTTTCATTGCATTTATGGGTGGTTTATCGAAAATGTCTTTGATTTTTTTGTTTGATTGGAGATTATTGTAATCATTTTTTAAATTTTGAATAAGTGTGTGGGAATATTACAGCTTCGGCAACGATAAGTAGCCGAAGCTGTAAAAGTTTTATCGTTATACACAATTGTTGAAAAAAAGTTTTTACATTTGCTTTCATAAACTCTTTGACAGGATGAAACACGTTGGCTAAGATAACTTTTCTTTTTGACTTGATTCATATATATATATATATATATATATATATATATATATTCATTTGTAAACGAGTTATTACGCGACCTATGTTTCCAATATGTGATTTGTAATCGCCTGATAACACCAAATGGTAAAAACCTAAGTCGCGTAATAACTCGTTTACAAATGGAAAATATTCAAAAACTCTACAATATAATTGTATTGATCACTTTTTAATACTAATGTGCACTGGTTTAATTTTATTTTGACTAAAAACTAAGTAACTAATCAATCAATCAATCAATCAATATATATATATATATATATATATATATATATATATATATATATATATATATATAACACTCTACGTTGTATCGAGCACTCTTTAGAAAAGTAAATGCATGAACAGCAGGTGAAATACGTACGAGTTCCACAATTTTTTACTAAATATTAGGGTAGGTTTATTTTTCACTTTTTTTTAAATATTAAAAAATCTCACTTACCGAAAGTTTTGTGTGGACCTATTAAGTACTGATACAAAATATTACATCAAATACATCAACGGTTTTTTAAGCGTTTGGGATCAAAGATCGCAGACAAAAATATACTGAAAATTCCTCGTTTTCGCAAGATTTGGCTTGAATATTAGCAAGAAAACCAAATAATTTTAGTATTTAAATCAACGTATGTCATTTTATTTTATAAAAATGATATTAATTCAAGAAATGATGACTA
Source organism: Ascarosepion bandense (assembly GCA_037127315.1). NCBI lineage: Eukaryota > Metazoa > Mollusca > Cephalopoda > Sepiida > Sepiidae > Ascarosepion > Ascarosepion bandense. The sequence goes on from JBBBDQ010000510.1 coordinate 1,463,943, forward strand.
ATGTTCAAATTGAAAATCTACCCCCCCCACAATTTTCAGTATCTGCTTTAAAAAACATTATGAATTAAGCAGTGATATTTGAATACTTTAAATGATGTTTTCTGTGATAAGTGAAAATATAACAAACAAATAAGGAAAAACAAACACTATTTTAATAGTGCTTAATATATAGAGTCAAATTGCTCCATATAAGAGCCCTTATACAAAAATGCTGGTCTCAATTTCTGACTCAAAACTTTGGCTGTAATATGTTGATGCCTTGCTTCAAAACCGTATACAGTTTGCAAAGCTTCTGTTGTTAACTTGACTACCCATTCAATGCCTTGGAAAAGTGAGGGCAAATTTGGCAAGTCAAGCCTGATTCCATTTAACAATGATTCCTGAAGTTCAGATTCAGAAAAACCTTCCGTCATTGGTGGTTCAAAAATGCCACAACGATAAATCTATCAATTGTGTCCAGTGTGTGGCATTAAAATTAATGGTTGGTATTCTTTTTAACCTTTTCTGAAAGAATATAAAAAATTATTTATTGATTCATTTAAAAACTTCCAGTCTCTACTACAATAATTATGGTGAAATTAAATAAAATCTTTAAAATGGTTCTATAAATTGCAATAAATAATTGAGTCATTAATATATAAATAAATATTTAATTACCTAATGGCTAAAACTCTTTTTAAAGCTTCTTCTCTTACTTCAACTTCATCAGATTTGACTATGGAGTATAGGTTTTAAGACAGTAAACATGTGTACTTCCTTGTATATTTCTTAAAGTGATCTGTTGGATTTCATGAAGCTGCTTCTTGATCTTCTGAATCATATTAAAATGTGCACTTGCTGGTTTTGTAATTTATTATTTCTTTTAATTTCAAACCAACAAGTGGCATACGCATTTACAATAAAACTTATTAAACTGTGAAGTTTTGTTGTGAGCTTTTGTGGGTATGTGCCAGGACTCAATAAACGCATAAGCCTGACGGCCAAAGTTAACCACCTTGCCTGGTTTAAAGGACCAATTTTCCAGGAGGCATATCTAGAGTCAACCTTACCTCTAGAAATATCCATTGTGTATTCATACAGGAGTCTTTGGTCACAACTAAGATCATGTATTTCACCAATTTTCAAGATTGAATGCAGAGGACTGCTAATAGTGGAAAATGATATTTGTGGTAAATCATTTGAGCATAATTTCCCCAGAGGAACACTGAATGCTGTAGGGCCTTTTGTGCAACCATCTATGTTTTTGAGAAGAGCTCTGAAAGGTAGTTCATTATGGTGCAAATAGCAACAATTGCATGAAGATTCTTTTTTTCTAAAATTGCAAACATTCCAACTTCACAGCCTGTGTTGGCATTAGTGTTGTCAACAAGGATAACCTTGATAGTGTTCTCACTGTTGAATTCATGCTAAACATCCACTACTTGCTCTGCATGAACAACACCTGTTGCACCACTATTAGGGAGAACTCTATGTATAAGATATTGACTTTCATGTGGTGCCTCCTTTGTAAAAGTTAAATGGCGTTCTGGTTCCTTAGTTTTTCATAGTTTTCTGTTCATTTTCTTCCACAATTTCCTCATACAGCAATGTGTCCTTATTCATTCTCCCATCAACTGCAATATATATAAGGTTTTCCACACTTTCATCATGTTTTTGTTGGGCAGTTGTTTTCACTTTAGACTTTGCCCTATCAACTTTGCATTTATCTATAATATCTTTCATATTAATATTTGGTATAAGAAGGCCTATAGCCTTCAAATCCAAGAACAAGGCATTGACAAGGATAGCTCTAAGATTAGAAGATATGTACCCCCTAACTAACTTGAAAGCATAACTTGGAAATTATAAGGGCCTTTTGGACGTCTCCTTGGCTGAAAATATTCTTCTTCTGGTTTTTCACTTGGAGAATGAGTAGGAGGGGGTAGAACATGAGCCTGAACATTTGATGTTGAAGCTGTTGGTGATGAAACTAAATCTTTTCTTAACGTCTCTCTTTCCCTTTTACGTTTTTACAGCACTTTTATCAATAGGTCCAAGCTGGACAGTGCCCTTAGACCCTAATTTGCATCTCTGATCCTTTTAGTTATTCACGATCTTTAAATACCTAAAAAAAAAGTATATGTACTATCAGAAATGAAATTCCACAAATATTTTAAAAATAAATTTGATAAAATTTGAAATAAATACATTAAATTAAGTAATGTTACCTACTTCAAGTAGTGTTACTTCCGAGATTAGCGAGTAAACAGGCTTTTTAATAAATAAATATTAATTTTAAAAATATAAACAAATCAAAATAATTATAAATGTTGAATTTTTTATTAAAATAAGACTTAACTATTAAAAAAATACAAGAGATATTCGTGATAATTAAAAGCGTAAAAGAGTAAACAAAGTAAAAACAATCGTTTAGGAGGAGGTAATTTCAACAGGTGAATACTATAAAAATTCCAATAAATAAAACGGCATACGTAAATCGTTATTTGTATATTAAACTAAATATCATAGTGTTTTTATTTCTTATTAATTTTGATGTGTTCATTTAATTTCTTAAGAAAAAAAGAATACTAAAACTTAAAATATCTATTATTAAGCCTATTGTATTTTTTCTTATTTTTAAAACTCGGGTTTTATTTAAGCGACACGTGTTTCCAGTGACACGTATATCGCGATAAAAATCCCAATTTATTTCGTCTTTAAGTTTAAATGCTCAAATAAATACAAAGTTTTGAAGAAATAAAATTCTTGTGGTAACTCTTGACATTATTTTGCAACTTTCTAAGTGCGATTTTTTACAGTTCCAAAATCAACCTACCCTACTATATATATATATATATATATATATATATATTGAACAGGTGAAGAGGCTCATCCCTTGTTTCCTGTTTAGTATGCGGTTTCCGGTTTTCTATTTTCCAATCTTCTCACTTTTTTTTTTCAATTGGAGTAGATAGACTAAACTATCGCCCGGTTAACACTCCACCCTCGTCTATTGAACAGGTGAAGAGGCTCATCCCTCGTTCCCTGTTTAGGATGTGGTTTCCGGCTTTCTCTTTTCCAATTTTTTCACTCCTATGTAGCCCCCTGCACATCAGTGGCGTTACCGCCTTGCTCGGGGTGATATGATTAATATATATATCAGGATGCTGGGGATACCATGGACAGAACATGTGAGAAACACTGAGGCTTTGGAGAGAATGCAAACAAAAAGCAAACTTATTCTTGGCATCAGGAGAAGACAACTGAGGTTTTTGTGACACGTAATGAGGAAGGATGGCTTAGAGAATCTGATACTCACAGGAGAGGTAGAGGGAAAGAGAGATATGGGAAAACAGCGCGTGTCCTACTTGATGGGTTTAGGCAAATGGATGGCGGAGCGGGTCCGGGAGATATACCAAGAGTAAAAATATTAAGAACGACAAGGGATAGTGGTAAGAGGAAATACATGTTCGCCTACGTCCTGAAACGAAACGTCAAATATATATATATATATATATATTCAGAAATTATAAGATGATTATGTTATAATATAACTACAAAAGTAACCATTTTTTTCGACACTTCTTGTGTCTTATCAAGTGATAATATTATTCACTTGATGAGACAAGAAGTCTCGAAACAAAATAACTACTTTTGTATTGATATTATAACATAATCATCTTATAATTTCTGAATATATATATATGTGTGTGTGTGTGTGTGTGTGTGTGTGTGTGTGTGTGTGTGTACAGACATAGAAATCAATACTTGAAGCTCACTGATTTACTCTTTAAGCGAGCGTCAACTATTCTAGCTCATCTGGCCGTGTACCCCTGCTATCTACCTAGGGGTACTAGACAAAATCCAACGGATAATTCTGTATTGTGATCGATCCCAACTTAGCAGCTCAGCTAGTAGCTTTCTCGCCGGCGAAATGTTGATTCACTGTGTCTCTTCTACAAATACTTTCACGGCTCCTGCTTCGATGAACTTAGCTCCCTGGTGCCACCTATATATAAATTAGGTACCACCCTTTTACTGTGAAACCAATAAAATGTAACTGCAACTTGTATTCTATCAGCTTCTTTCCTCACACTTCCCGCCTTTGGAATTCCCTTCTGTTTATTTGCTTCCCCGACAGCGACAATCTCCAACAATTTAAATGCAAAGCCTATAGTCAGCGCCTCTCTGACACGCATCCTCTCTTTCATGCTCCTTTCTCTGTCCACTCCACTCTCATCAGTGTTCTCATCATTCTCTTACCCACCTCCTGACACCCCCTATAACATCTAACTCTTTCTCATAACTTTCCTCCAATGTAACCCCCTGCGTACCATTATCAGTAAACTGCCTTGCTTGGGGCGATATATATATATATATAGTTTTGTGATAATGTCCAGTTTGTAGCAGAATCTTATCCAGCCGAGCTAGACATCTTTCTCTAGTTCCTGCACAATGTCGTGATCTTTCGTTTTCAAGTGATTAAATTATTTAGAACTTTTGTCTCTCACAATGCAATTCCTGCATGTGTCAAATTTTCTAGCCCACAAATATACTGAACCTCACTTAAGTCTTTCTCTGTTCATATCTGTCGTTGTCGACTTATATTTCGGTAATTATCTATTAAAGTATTGATGTCCTCCTGTTCAGGAGTATGTTAAGTCTCTTTGTATCAAACGAACTATCCATTCATCTTAGTCTGTTTACAACTTTCTATCAATCGTATCCCGTTTATGTCTGTATAAATCATTTTATTTTAACCAGTAGATAAATTTATTTTGTACTGATAGATCTCCCACCACTACCTCAATTTTTATTAATAAATATGGATGAATTGATCAGATTATCGAATTACATAATTCTTTTTGTGTTTATTTTTGGAGGATTTTTTTACACCATATGTTTCTTTTTAATATATATGACTGGCAGCATAGACCGGCGTTGCTCAGGTGTAATGAAAGCTTTAAAATTAAACCATGGTCCAGGAGTTCAGGACGTTGGCACGAAAGACTAAAATGCAATAGTTGTTTCCAGTCAAAACGAAAACGTAGATTGAAAGAAAAATAAATGGGTGTAAGTCAAATTTTGATTTCCGATATCGATGTCAAATAGGTTTACCATTGCAAATTGAATTTTGAAGGCTAAATAAGTCTTTTGAGTAAATGTTATCATGGCTGAGACTAAGAACTACAATTATACCTACTTGCAGCAAAACCCCGAAGCAAAAACCAAAATAAAAGAACTGAAAACCTGATTTTGATCAAACCCGATAGGATATCGGGATATCGATTTCCGATATCAGGGAGAAATCGGAAAAAATCAGTAGTCCATGATCTGACCGGAAGCCTAAAGAATATTTGTGTGAAGGTTGGTAAAAATCGGATAAGTATTGTGGATTTGTATAAAGAACATACAGACACACACACACACACACGCAGAGAAACATCTTGCCATTTATATATATATATATATATATATATATATATATATATATATAGACTTGGTTTTCTTACATAATATTCATATGTTGATATGGATGACGTTATGTTTAGCTGTTAGAAATGGAAGGCAAGAGGAAAACAGTGATTTTCTCCATGTGCCGTGTCCCTTCAGGACGTAGGCGATCATGAAGTTCTACTTGGTTCTGTCTCTTGTTGCTCTCAAAATTTTTCCTCTTGATATCTCTCTCAAACACCGCTCCACTTAAAATGAGTATCTACTCATATACGAGTATATGAAAATAATGTTCAAACAAATAAATTATGTCGGTTGTTAATCCATTTCGTATATCTCCGGAAGATTTCGTAAAATAAAAAATAATGTTAAAATTCTATATAATACCAATCCTTTTATCGACGAATATTTATGAGCAGCTTAAGCGTGGCAAAAGGCCGAAAATTGGGGCAACCACTAAAAATCAAATTCACTTCACAGTCGCAACTGTTCTAGAGAGATAAGCTTGTTAACCGTTACCCCACATCGATGTTCCCGAACAAGTCCGCCTTAAGGCAACAGAGATATAATTCTGCAGAAGAATCGTAAGAATACCATTGACAGTGCATATGATCAACTAGGAAGTTTTAATGAAATGTGAACTAAAAATGCTAATTTCATTTTTGGGATCCGTATCGAGGAGCCGAGTTCGAATTCCAGTTGGATTCCTTGCATTCACTTGCGCACAAATACCCTTGGGAAAGGTATTAATCTATCTCTTCCCTCTAGTTATGGGTTAAATAATAGGACAGATTGGGTTCTATAGCCTTGGTCGGCTACCAGTCTACCGCAGAAAGCAATGGCAACCTACTGCGGGATAATCTTCTGCCCAGTCAGTCATGCCTCTTTCGAGACATGATCGCCCAAGCGTGTTCCACGTATGGCACATCTGACTGAATGAAGAATGTGCGTTATGGTATTATGCATATGGGCACAAAGAAGAAATTGGTGAGCAGGGTTCGTATTCTAGTTACATTTACTTTGGGAAAGGTATTAACCCATCTATTCTTTATCAAGTTATACGCTGAATAGCAGGACAGATTATGTTCTATAGCCTTAGCTGGCAACCGGTCTACCGCAAAAAGAGATATCAACTATGCTGGAAAATCTTTTGCTTATTCAGTCATGTCTCAATCATTAACATCTAAACGTGTATCACGTACGGCACTTTACTAATTAAATAAATAAATAAGGCTTAAAAACCTGACACTCACACGACGTTGTGAAGGCAAGAGGAAAACAGTGATTAACGTATCTAAATGAATGACAGAATGTGCGTTGTGTTGAAGTGGTTATTGACTCGGAATGACAAATCGGTCAGCCAAGTTCGAATTCCACTTGAATTTCTCATGCACAAATTCCCGTTGAAAACGTATTAATCCGTCTCTTTCCCCTAGTTATGGATTAAATAACAGGACAGATTGCGTACTATAGCCTTGGCTGGCAACCAGTCTACTGCAGAAAGCGATGACCATCTTCTGTGAGATAATCTTCTGCCTAGTCAGTCATGTCTCGAAAGAGACATGATAGCCCAATGCGTGTATATTAACTGAAATGAATGACATAACAGAGAGAAAAACATTTACGCGGAAGTCTGCTCTAGAATAAAACCTTTTTTACATTTAGAACACGGGGAAAACAAGGCGGATTAATCTGCTTAGAAATAAAATGTCTGAACTGGTGGAATTGAACACTAGAACTCATCTCTACATTCTTCCTGTAAATAGACACAGACTAATGGTAACAAACATGAGCCTAGCCAATGTATCCCAAATGTCACAATTAGAAATTACCCAGCGAAAATTTTGCTTTTCAAAATATTTTTCCTCGGTTACTACTGTGCATTAGAAGGGTCATAAAGAGACAAACATTGCGAAGAGAATTCAACAGATAGAAAGTTGTGTAGGGTCATGACGGCTAACAATGATTAACATATCTAATTCCACTGTGTAAATGAATAACATATATATATATATATATATATATATATATATATATCAGAGAGAAAAGCATTTACGTGGGAGTCTGCTCTCTAATAAAATCCCTCTTACATTTAAAACAAGGGGGAAATAAGGCGGATTCATCTGCTCAGAAGTAGAATGTTATGCCCTAATGGAAAATATCTGAACTGGTGGAATTGAACACTAGAACTCATCTGTACATTTTTCCTCTGAATATACGCAGACTAATGGTAGGGAAAAAGAGACAGAGGAAAGCAACGGATAATATATTTGAAGGACCTAATCAGGTGGATGATGGAACGAGGATTGCATGGTGTAACAGGAGAAGGCGTGCTCAGAACCACCAGGGATAGGGAAACGTGGAAAGCCATGATCGCTGAAGGGACAGGGCACATAGAAGACGAAGAATGGTAACAAGCCAAGCCAATGTATCCCAAATGTCACAATTAGAAATTATCCAGCGAAAATTTTGTTTTTCAAAATATTTTTCCTCGGTTACTACTGTGCATTAGACGGGTCATAAAGAGACAAACATTGCGAAGAGATTTCAACAGATAGGAAGTTGTGGAGAGTCATGATGGTTAACATTTGGCATGGCAATTAATGAAGAACTGCTGTATATGTACTGTCTGTCTCTTTCCACAGTTTATGAATAATTCAATCAGCATTTTGATCTCAGTATGCTAACATCAATCAGCCTCTCGTCGCATGTGATTACCTTAACCAAATTTCAATTTATGCTTAAATATGTATCCATAAATCTCTGAATCGCCAAACTATTTATCGAGTTAATTTATAATGATTAAATTGTCTCTATGGGTCAGTAACTGCCTGTTTATCTATCGTGATGCCTCATATCTATCACTGTCTATTTAATCATGTAATGTCATTTCAAACCTGTGATATGATTTTTTACGCTCAAGGTACGTAATAACCATTTGCCTGGACGCCTCGTAAACCCTACTCTTAATCTCTTTCAATTATAATATTCTTTTAACGAGTAATTGCCATATGGTTGTATAATAAACAATTTTTACAATCAGCTACGCTATCTAACAAAGGATCAGTAGATACCCAAAGAATAAACATTTGAACGCACTAAAGAGAAGTAATGGTGTTCTTTCAGCATCTACAGCACCATTTAAAAATTTAAGGATTTTAAGTTTATAGGGAGAATTTATACTTCTTTTTAAAAGTATAACGGAAGGATGTGCGTTGTGGTGCTGTGGGTATCGGCTCGGAACGAGAAACCGGGGAGCCGAGTTCGAATTCCAGTTGAATCCATTGTATTCACTTACGCGCAAATACCCTTGGGAAAGGTATTAATCCTTCTCTTTCTTGCAGTTATGGGTTAAATAGCAGGATAGATTGGGTTCTATAGCCTTGGCAACCAGTCTACCGCAGAAAGCAATGGCAACCTACTGCAGGATAATCTTCTGCCCAATCAGTCATGTCTCTTTCGAGACATGATCGCCCAAGCGTGTATCACGTATGGCACTTAACTGACTGAACGTAGTCCACGAATATTAAACATACCTCACCATTTCAGAAGGGCATTTATCTTCTATGTGCCGTGTCTAATCGTAGGTGATCATAGCCTTCTATATCTCACTATCCCTAACGGCTCTTAGTAATGTTCGACTTAATACCCCACCCAAGCCCTGGCATCTACATGCAGAAACCCATCAAGTATATTACGCGTTACTTTCCCCTGTCTCTTTTTACCCTCTATCTAACCTGTGAGTATCAGATTCTCCAAACCATTCTTCTTCATATTATATCTTAGGAACTTCAGCTGTCATTTTTTGATGTTAAGCTTTAGTTTGCTGCTCGTTTCCATCTTTTCCGAAATTTCATCTTTGCTCACATGTTCGGTCCGTGGTATCCTCACCATCCTTCGGTAGAACCATATTTCGGTTGCTTCAAGTCTTTCCTTCATCTTCAAAGAGATTGTCCAGCATTTCCGGACATATTGAAGAACAGACATAACATAACAATTTAGTACTCTCTTTGTTTCTAGCGAAATTTTCCTGTCTCTTAATACTCTGCTTAGCTTCTGTAGTGCATCATTTGCCATGCTAATAAACCTTCGAGGCTCAGTGTCGCACTTTTCATCTTCTGTTAGAACACTTCCTAGGTATTTACATTTCTGTTCGGCTGACTGCCATATCTCGTTGAATACACCGGTTCTCGCTCTATCACCGAAGTTAAGCAACGTTGAGCCTGGTCAGTACTTAGATGGGTGACCGTTTGTGAATACCAGGTGCTGTAAGCGTTTAGTGACGGATGTGCGTTGTGCTGCAGTGGATATCGGCAAGGAAAGAGAAATCAGTGAGCCGAGTTCGAATTCCAGTTGAATACTCTGCATTCACTTAGGCACTGGTACCCTTGGGAAAGGTATTAATCTGTCTCTTCCCTCCAGTTATAGGTTAAATAACAGGGTAGGACTTGGGGACCCTGCCCTTGAAAACAAATCCCAATGAATCTTGATACTCGAAATAAAAATGTATTACTAGACACAAAAACTCATATAAAAACAACAATAAATTGTTGGAAGAAAAATGTACTACCAGCAATAAATAAATAAATAATTTAGTTGGCAATAAATGACCCGCCGAGGTTGGTATGCCATAAAACTTATCAACCAACCAAACTTTCTGTTCCTGCTTGATTTTGGTGTCGTCTGTATGTACGTGGCATTTTGAGATTCTCTTTTTACCGATGACCATGCATTCAGTTGTCTTGTAGCTTATTTGTAGTTTTTTCTTTCCACTTTCTTCAGATACCTTCAGCAAGAGATCTTGTTTCCTTTTCGCGTCTGCTATCAGCACTGTATCATCTGCGTATCTTATACTGTTCAGATTGTGGCCGCCAATGATGAATCCTGGCATGAATTCTAGGGCTCTCAGAATTATAAGACACGTCCTTGTCTTTACACCACTTTATGTCTTTGTATATCGACTGAATTCCTATTCGTATGCAGGCGGTTTGCTGCCAGTAGATGTTCTGGATTACGCTAATGTCTTTACCGAAAATGTCAAGGTTACTGAGCATTTCCATCAAGTTTTTGTTGCGTGCTTTGTCGAATGCCTCTACGACATTATTAAGGTTAAAAACTTGGGATGCTTCAAGCAAACTAAACATGACTAAAGCTATAGTATAACACATTGCAGTATATAAAAATTAAGCGAACTCGGAGCAAATCTGAAACTCGTTGTGTAAAACACCCTTCAGCATCTATTTTTTGAGCTTCGCATTTGTGGGGTTCAGTTGAGCGACAGATCAACAAAACTCCTTGCAACACCAAAATGAACTGAAGGCAAGGATTATGGCAGCATTCACTAAAATAAACAAGAAGATACTCCAGAAGAGTTACACGAGATTCCGAAGTCGTCTATAGGCTGTGGTCGAAGCTACTAGCTATGTTATTGAATAAATTTACTTTTTTGTATGTCAAGGTATCTTGCGTAATTTTTTAAATATATGTTAAAATTTTTATCTTTGCGTCATTCCATCGTCCCCTGTTTATATATATATATATATATATATATATATATATAAGAAAAATTAAGACAGACACGTTATTTCATGGTGAATCGGAAGTATGGGCCTATTTCGGGCGAACCATCGTTAGCTTCCGTCTTTATTTAACAAAGGATTTTACAAGAATAAGATTCACAAAAACCTAAAAACATTATTAAAAATAACGGTCGCTTCCTTAAAAGAAAAAATTAAGAAAAGTACATTAGTTTGGCGAACACATACACATATTCATACACAATCATATATGCACGCAACATATGACACAAAACCGATGACACGCAAAACAGATGACACGCAACATATGACAAAAAGCAGATGACACGCGTAGCGGTCAATGTCAACAAAAGTTCGAGGATATATTCCTCTAAAATTTATTTTTTGACACGAGGATTTGAAATATAAAAAATGTGGGTTAGATGAGAAAGAGAGAGTGAGAGAAAAAAAGAGATAAAGGTACAGCTTCAGATTTTTAATTTAAAAGAAAACCTAATTATTCTATTTAAATTTAGTTGTTTAAACTTAATTATTAAGTTTAAAAATAAATTTACATATTTCTAGTGAAAGGATAAGAAATTGTCGGTTTAACCACCACACCAACTATATAATCAAAATTATACTAATTATTCGTTTAACAATACAACAAAAATAATTATACCCTTGTGCAGGTAAATTTTCCGGTCGGCCGTACAGTTGTAATACCGTATACTTTTAGTACGATAAAAAAATATATATTTGAACACATACAACTCATATACACACGTAAATGCGTACATAATTACCTGCATACACACATATGTATATCCATATATGTACACGTACACAGATACATATTTACGTATGCACACATACGAACGCACACATATATATATATACACACTCAAACACCAGCACCAGCAAAAACAAATATGTAAGAAATACATTAGCCATATAAAACATATATATATATATATATATATATATGTGTGTGTGTGTGTGTGTGTGTGTGTGTGTGTGTGTGTGTGTGTATGTATATATATATTAATACAGGTTAGATTTCTTGTCGTCTTTCCATGACAACACTATCAAGCTAATCAGATCATACGAACGCATCTTACACAAAATGAATAGACAGAAATTGTCTATATTATTCAATGAAACCTGTATTAATGAAAATATGCTGCCAAAACAAACACACACATACAATATATATATATATATATATATATATTTAATAAAATGGTAACCCATAACTGGAGGAAAGAGACGGATTAATACCTTTCTCAAGGGTATTTGTGCGTAAGAGAATGCAAGGATTTTGACTGGAATTCAAAATCGGCTCCCCGATTTCTCGTTCCGAAACAACGCACATCCTACTTTCCTGATAAATTCTTTTAAAAATATATATTTTATTATTTCCAACTGAAATTAGCACCGTCTGAGAATGTCAGAATGTTTCCTTATAAATAAACGTCTAATATAACCACTCTTATTACCATGCACAAATGAAGAGAAACGGGCTTCAAAATGACATCAGATGAGATCCAGAAAAATGTCGAGAAGAGATCTCTGAAACAAAGCAAGAAAAATTATACTTGTGGGCAAAACAGAAAAAAATAACAGCCGTTTGGATGAACAAAATAAATGAAGAAAACCCAAAAAGTGATGAGAAAAAGAAAAGCGTTGCATTTAAAAGCTAAATGAGAAACTTAAAAGGAAGCCAACGTGAAGATACGTGTTGAAATGCAGCCGACACAGTGACCAATGACCATCTGTAAATGCTCTGCCAAAGTAACTGGGCGTAAAACATCTCTCCTTGTAATGAGTGTTGCAGAAAGCCGAGCAGAAAGCCGAGAAGGCGAAATTAATGGCGTTTTGCTGTCTGTTATTTGGTGTAAGACAGATTGATGTAAAGTCACAAGTGTAAATAGGCCATCGGTTTTCAAAAGGAGGTAATTCTACGGCCGATCACACAAGGAGGGGGCAATCAGCTATAGAGTGAGAGACAAGCATCAATACAAGTAATGTGTAATCAGTGTCTTAGTATGGAGCCTGGGTGATTGGGTACGTGTTTTTGGATTATGTGCTGATCAAAAGGGTATTGGGTGGGATTTGGATTACGTTGAGGAAACGAACTGAAGTTGAATGATGAGAGGTAATAGAAGGGGAAAAGTAAATGATTATTTAGAGAAGGAATAAAGAAGTCAGTGAGGGAAAGTTTGGGAAACATAGGAAGATGAAAAAGACAAGTAAAATAGGTTCTGGTAAAAGAAGGAAATAAAGAAACAAACAAACAGAAAACAAAAACAGAACGAAAGGAAGAAAACAAATAAATATAGGGAGTATAAAAAAAGCGAAAAAAAAAAGGATTTTAGTTTGGTTTGGTCTACTTTACGTTATATATCAACCCCTTGAGGTCATTCTATGCCGAAGAATTAGTTCTTTCAAAAACGTATTTTTGTTGGGAACATTTTTCCCTCAAATACGTATTTTTATTAGTAACATTTTTTCCTCAAAAACGTATATTTTTGGATAACATTTTTCTTTCAAAAACGTATTTTTGTTGGTAACATTTTTCCCTCAAAACCGTATATTTGAGGATAACATTTTTTCTTCAAAAACGTAACATTTTTTGGTAACATTTCTCCCTCGAAAACGTATATTTGTGGATAACATTTTTCCTTCAAAAACGTAACATTTTTTGGTAACATTTTTTGGTAACATTTCTCCCTAGAAAACGTATATTTGTGGATAACATTTTTTCTTCAAAAACGTAACATTTTTTGGTAACATTTTTCCCTAGAAAACGTATATTTGTGGATAACATTTTTCCTTCAAAAACGTAACATTTTTTGGTAACATTTTTTTGGTAACATTTTTCCCTAGAAAACGTATATTTGTGGATAACATTTTTCCTTCAAAAACGTAACATTTTTTGGTAACATTTTGTGGTAACATTTTTCCCTCGAAAACGTATATTTGTGGATAACATTTTTCCTTCAAAAACGTAACATTTTTTGGTAACATTTTTGGTAACATTTTTCCCTAGAAAACGTATATTTGTGGATAACATTTTTCCTTCAAAACGTAACATTTTTTGGTAACATTTTTTGATAACATTTTTCCCTCGAAACCGTATTCTTGTTGGTAACATTTCTCCTTCAAAAACATATTTTTGTTGGTAACATTTTTTTTCAAAAACGTATTTTTGTTGATATTTTACCTTCAAAAACGTACATTTGTTGGTAAAATTTTTCCTTCAAAAACATATATTTGTTGGTAACACTTTTCCTTTAAAAGTGTTTTGTTGGTAATAGTTTTCCTTCAAAAATGTATTCTCGTTAATATTTTTCTTTCACAAAAAGTTTTGTTGGTAATATTTTTCCTTTAAAAATTTTTGTATATATATTTCCTAAAAGTCTGTTTTTATACTTTCATAGTGTTTTGACACCTGTTTGGCGGGTCAACTATTTGCCCATAATTGGAAGTTCTACCATCCTAGGTCAGGGTGGACCTGGAAACAACAGCAACTAAGAGGTGGTTCCATGTTCCTCACAACCTCTCAATCAGAGGCCTTGCTGCCGGATGCAGTTTAACGTCATGCCCAGGACCCCGAAAAGAAAAGGCTTGATAAAAGAAAGAAAGAAGATAAAACAGAAGTAATACAGGCAATGGTTAAGGATAGAAAGAAAAAATCAATTGATGATAGATAGATTAGCCTATCGCCCTGCTTGCACTCCTCCAGTCTTTTTTGGATAGACGTTTATACCTTTTTTCCTCTTTAGAATTAGTTTCCGTCTGCTTTAGCTATGTACTCCTAGCGTTCGTTATTTTCTATGCTGATATATACTATTTTGCAAAAGTATTAGAACAAGAACTACTTTATCTTTTACGAGGCATATTGACAGAAAATAAACAATTTAATTAAAGTAATTTTATTTGATTTACTCAACAAATGCTTTACTAAGAAAAAATACTTGTTACAAAATAAATTTAATATTTAGTACTTAGCCTTTTGCTTTCATTACAGCCTTTATTCTGTCAGGCATTGACATTACAAGTTTCTTCAATGTCTCTAATGGTATCTTCTGCCAAGCAGCTTACATTTGTTCAACAATGTGTCTTGTGAAGTAACATTAGATTTATGAATTCTTTTCATCCAAAATTCCCCATAGATGTTCAATAGAGTAATTTCAAAATAACTTGTTTAATAGAAAATAGGAAAAATTAAATATAACATCTTTTCTTTTACACCTAGATTTAAATAATCGATATTTATTTACTTGGCTTTTCGGCCTGTATTTGAACACCGGTAGTGTGCAAAAGTGTTAGGACAGGGGTGATTTTAAACTTTCTTTTGATGCCTCATAAAAAATAAAGTTGTTCTTGTCTGTTGGGTTTTACAGTACTTTTGCAAAGTACTGTAAAACCCAACAGTGTTTGGCTCTTGGGCCTTGTATTGGTTGAACACTAATAAAAAAAGCAATACTTCGTAGAGTTCTTTGTCTTATATATATTGGCTTATTGTTCTCATTTTTTTTATGCTGGTCCCACAACGTCTCTGTTGTTGTGACTTTCGACTTTCCTCAGGTATATATCGACCTGGGCAACCTACAAATAATTCCGATCTAGGCGTAGATTATATAAAGGTTTCAGTTCAGAATTCTTCGTAGGTTCATCTTCTTGTATGTGCTCTGTCCCTTCAGGACGTGGGCTATTATGGCTTTCCACGTCTCCCTATCTCTGGTGGCTCTTAGCACGCCTTCCCTTGTTACACCATGCCACCCTCCAGATCTTAGATAGCAATTTTAACACCAATGATTTTTACTGACAATCCGTATTACTGATTCCAAAATTTTATTCATCTCTATGATTAGTAGCCTTAAGTGATTTTTGTAGGCTAGCATATGCGCTGATTCCTTAAGTTTACGTAGTTTCCGGGGACGTTTTCAATCTATTATTTCAATTTCATCCCATAGAGGTCGATGATACCCTTCTCTCCTCCGTATGTGGTCAGCTACACCTGATTTTTCTATCTCCTCTCGTGTCATGGCCTTGCAATGTTCTTGTAGCCATAGCTTAGGAGGGCGGCCTGTTTCACCTTTATTTTTCTTTCCACAGCTACATGGAATAGCGTACATACAGTTCTTAGTCATGTCCTCCTCTGTTGGCGGTCTTACTCCGGAGAGGTACCTACGAAGTGTTTTCTACACTTCAGTAGATTATCCTGATGTCGCAAGGGCCACAAATCCTTTGTATTTTCTCCGATAACCCCTTCACATAGTCTAGACAGGCCAAGGCTGTTTTTTGAGAGTTGTAATCCTCATGCAGCCCACTTCCATATTTGCTGCAGTTGTTCTTAACTACTCGAGATAACTCTTACGTTTTAGGATACTTCTTAT
Source organism: Ascarosepion bandense (assembly GCA_037127315.1). Lineage (NCBI taxonomy): Eukaryota > Metazoa > Mollusca > Cephalopoda > Sepiida > Sepiidae > Ascarosepion > Ascarosepion bandense. The sequence continues at coordinate 1,480,297 of JBBBDQ010000510.1, forward strand.
CCTGACTATTTCCTGTACATATGTTTCTGGGTCGCCGTTTATGACTTTTGATTGATGTTGCAAGCAGCGGACAATCCACATTTAAAGTTCAGGTATTGTCCGCTGAATGTTGGCTTTGGGTATATAAGAACCCCACCTCTGTTCGAGTTATTAGCACATCCAGGAATGCCAGTTTCCATTGTGAACTGTATAGATGATCTTATTAAGTTCACATGGTCAGCAGAGTCTATACCTACTCCTTGTTTGGCCAGTGTTTAACGTTGACATCAACGTATAGATATGGCTTTAGATCTGTGGATTATAATGCCATCACCCCATGTATATGTTCTCCAGTGATGGTAATAATGGCAAGACCATTTCTAAGCCTTCATATGTCGATGTACGTCTGATCCCAATCAGAATGTGTTGTTTGTGTGCAAAAAGACAGCATCTCCATCAGGTTATCTAGTGGAATACTGGTACGTTCTCCTAGAGATGTGTCCGGGGCCAATCTGTCTCTGAATATCAATAGTCCTTCCAACGTGGGTTCCTTGGTGATCAGAATCCCCAATTACAGGCTCACCATCAGGTTGCATTGAATGGAAACATCTTTAATAAGTTCCACGAAGTGAGCGGATATTCAAATATATGAGGTGAAACGTCACATGCAAATGTTAACAACGATGAGGACAATAGTCAGAATAATGTAATCAGTATAAATACTATCTCATCTGTGTAATATAGAGAAAATATATATTAAAGTATATTCACTAATATATATATATATATATATATATATATATATATATATATATATATACAAACCCAAACAACAAACACACACACACACACACACACACACACACACATATATATATATATATATATATATACTAGCGGCTATAATTATTAGGCCACCCAAGTTTTAAAAAAGTTGTATTTAATACTATTTCTAGTATTTATTACCAAGTAGATAATTCTAAAGGAAAATAGAATGTTTTTTTTTGTTATTATTACTTTGCAAAATTTTACAATGCAGCAAGGAATCATTTGCTTCGGCCAGTCAATAAGAAGAAGAGACTAGCATGGGGAAGAGAGCACAAAACTGGACACCAGAACAGTTCATTTGATGCACAGGTTATTGTGCAGTATTAACAAAAAAGAATTCTATTTTCATTTAGAATTATCCACTTGGCAATAAATACTAACAATTGTATGAAATACATCATCTTTAAAAACTTGAATGGTCTAATAATTATGGCCGCTAGTGTATATATATTCAAGCCAGCCTGGGCTATCGTGCCCAAAGAAACACCATTTCCTCTGTGGCTTCAGTACATGTGGTGTTTCTTTGGCTCTAATGAGTCCCGGGATATCTTGGTCCGAATATATATATATATATGTATATATATATATATATATATATATAGATAGATAGATAGATAGATAGATAGATAGATAGATATGAACAAACTCAGATAGATAGATAGATAGATAGATAGATAGATAGATAGATAGATATTAACAGTGAAGATAGATAAATATGAACAGCCGGAGATAGATAGATAGATAGATAGATAGATAGATAGATAGATAGATAGATAGATAGATAGATAGATAGATAATATCTGGATCCCTAGTGCTAGCAGCTGTTCTCTCCTCTGACATTACACTCACAATTTATTAAGGAATAATCTTTCAAACTTCAGCATCTCCCAAATCATGCTGGTAGTTTCATCACAACCGAGCAGACCCTAAATATGCTTCACTCCTAATAGACGTCTATACTCTAATTGAAGCACCTTCTTGAAAGACTGCTGAGTATTAAAATCACTCCAGACAGCATATGGTACTCTTACACTCTTGCCAACGTTAAAAATACTGGAAGAAAATGTCAGATTCATTTTATTGATCCAGAGACTACGCAACTCTTTCGCCATACGTTTATCTTTGCAAGTTTCACGTCAGGGCAAGAAAGGAGTATCGCTGCAATATTTGAGCTGGTGTTGTCCATAATCGCTGTCCCGTCTTCACAGAGATTAAAAGCGATTACGATGCTTTGTGCATAATGAATTATTTTTTAATCTTATCTAGCAAACGTTGCTAACCTTCATCTTCAAGCAAATCCTGGTACTTAGCTGGTTTCAATTAGAGATACTTGTTTTGTCATTCATATTTCTATGGGAAATCTTAAAATTGTTCTAGCCTCTGAGATCATGAAAATAGTTATGGCAGAACTATTTTTTCAGTAATCTATTCGACTAATGAACGGTTCTGGGGAAATGTGTCCCTGGATGAGCTTCTTACTTACTAAAGTGTTATGGTGAAACACACATATTCCTCAGATAATTGACTCGCCATCCTATATTAATAAGATTTAACAAAAAGTTAACTCAAGAAGTTCTTGGGTTGGGAGTTAAGTAGGACTACATAGAGTAGCTGAGGTATTATGGTGGACGTGGTAAAAAAGGTAAGTAAAAATGTGGTATTATGGTGTAAGGTTTATTGTAAGTGTGTCAGAGTCAACGAAAGTGAATAGCTAAGTTAAATTAGGATAGATGATGACCATCTTTCCCCATCCCCAATTTTGGCCTTGTACCACATTTTTTGTATTTTTATACAAAAATAAATAATGAAGTTCTTGGGTAGTCGTTTCGGGTGTGTTTATTTTCGTATTTGTTATTGTGTTTGTGTGGGTGCGTGTTTGTGTGTATGACTGGTTGAGATCTGCCAGCCCCGCTAAAATTTCGCCCAACTAACTGATGTTTCTGTCACGGCTAGAGATTGTGGGGGGTTTATTACTAATATCAATTTTGTTTAGTTTTTTGTATATATTTTCATTCATTGTATAACAATCATTGGGGTTATGAATTTTAAATGTTATCCCCCCACCCCCCACAGACGAATTGTACATATGGGTTTAGTTAGACTTTCACGGAGTGTATTGAGGCATTATGGTGCTCGTAGTAAGAATGGTACGTAAGAATGTGATGTTTTGGTGCAAGGGATATTGTAATTGTCTGCTTGGGTCAGCGAGTGAGGCTAGCTAAGTTAATGTAAGACAGATGAAGACCAGTCTTTCCCCACCCCCCTTTTTGGTCTTGTGCCGCATTTTTTTGTATTTATACAAAAATAAATAATGAAGTTCTTGGGTAGTTCGTATTTATTGTTGTTGTTATGTTTGTGTGTGTGCCTGTTTGTGTGTATAACTGTTTGATGTCTGCGAGCTCCGCTAGAATTTCGCCCAGCTAACTAATGTTTCTGTCATGATTAGAGATTGTGGAGGGGTATTACTAGCATCAATTTTGTTTAGTTTTTGTAAATATTTTCATTTATTGTATGAAAATCATTGGGGTTACCAATTTTCAAATTATTCCCCTACCACAGAAAAAGTGTACATATGGGTTTAGTTAGATTTTCACAGAGTGTATTGAGGTATTATGGTGTTTATAGCAAGAAAGGTACGTAAGAATGTGATGTTTTGGTGCAAGGGATATTGTATTATCTGCTTGGGTCAGTGTGTGAGGCTAGCTAAGTTAATGTAAGACAGAAGAAGACCACTCATTCCCCCACCTTTTGGCCTTGTGTCGCATTTTTTGTATTATCAAAAATAAATATTGAAGTTCTTGGGTAGTTCATAGGAGTTCTTAGAAGTTCTAGAAAGTTTTTTTAGAGTTCTATTGGAGTTTAGTAGAGCTACTAGGCAGTTGATATTAGTCGGCAGTTAGCTGAATACTAAGGAATCAGCTTTCAGTGGAAGATTACCAAGTTCCTAACATTTTGGGTGCCTTAAGTCGATTAGCAACCGACATAGCACGATTATAACCTTCAGTCCGAAAACTACTCCCCAACTTAATAAATACAAAAGTAATGATGGTGAATCTACGTGACATAGCGGATCCTAAATATGTAGGTTTGGTTGGTGGAACTAAGAAATATATCGCACTTGAACATCTTTAAAATAGCTTTTGAGTAGCAAGACGATCAAATTGATATCACAAAATATCATTTAATAATGAGAAATTCTCTGAGAATGTCATCTTCAAGCAAATCCTGGTACTTAGCTGGTTTCAATTAGAGATACTTGTTTTGTCATCTTCTGGCAACGGATATTCAGTTATAAAGATTTTAGTGGAGCGGGGAACGTAGTTAAAAATGCCTGTTGGGTATGACGTTAAAAATAATTCTTCCGGCAAATTTATTTAAATATCCAAGTATATATGCGCAGTGGAGACCGAATTTTTATTCAATAAGAACTAACGCCTAAAAGTTCAGTTTACATTTCACCTTTATAATAAAAGACTGTACGCCTGACTTTTGAAAATCGATAATTGATACTTGTTGTCATTGATTCACCATAGTTCTGTCCATATGATAATTTCTCGAGATGCTTATACGACTTCTGTTGTGTTTCGTGAGCGTGACATTTTGGCTTGCCTCACTAGGTAAACTGATGGGGGTACAACAGCTTGACCATTTTAATTCTTGTCGCAGCCTAAATTCTACTTCTTCGGGTTTAAAAAAATATCCACCGATTTTTGGTTTTCAAAGTTCTGAGCAATAGTTGACAATACCGTATTCTATAACAGTTGATCCTCATTGGACAGTAAAAAACTCTTCCAGCAAACTTTTCATGTGAAGCGCATAGGAGATCAACTTTTAGTTTTATGTCTACAGAAAGAATGGAATACGTGAAAGAAACTGAAGTGTAGAAAGGAAAAGGAATGTGATTTTTAAGAATGAAATACAAATGCTAGCGGAAAAAATTCAGGAGTTTGAAAAAAAAATTGGTAAACATTACAATTCTGCAATTCTTTATAGAGAATACAGAAAGAAAGAAAGAAAGAAAGAAAGAAAGAGAAAATGAAAGTAAGAAAGAAAAAAGAATGAAAGAAAAAAGAAAAAAGAATGAAAGAAAAAAATAGAGAAAGAAAGAAAAAAGAAAAAAGAATGAAAGAAAAAATAGAGAAAGAAAGAAAAAAGAAAAAAGAATGAAAGAAAAAATAGAGAAAGAAAGAAAAAAGAAAAAAGAATGAAAGGAAAAATAGAGAAAGAAAGAAAAAAGAAAAAAGAAAGACAGATAGAAAGAAAGAGAACAAAGAAAGAGAGAAAAAAGAAAGAGAAAAAGGAAGAAAAAACGAATAAAAGAAATGAGAATAGTGATAGATTTTATATAGATTCCAGAAAGAAAGAAAGAAAGAAAGAAAGAAAAAACGAATGAAAGAAATGAGAATAGTAATAGTTTTCTATACAGAGATTCCTGACAGAAAGAAAGAAAGAAAGAAAAAAAGAAAGAGAGAAAAAAGAAAGAAGAAGACGAATGATAGAATGAGAACAGTGATAGTTTTCTTTGTAGAGATTTCAAAAAGAAAGAAAGAAAGAAAGAAAGAAAAAGAAAATAAAGAAAAAGATGAAAATGAGGTAATACAAGTGGTAAAAATGAAGAAATGAAAAATAAAAACTCGCAACGGAGAAAATGAAAGAAGGACGAACAAGAAATAATGTAAAACGGAAAAAAATTTTTTTAAAAACTATGTAAAGAAATAATAGAATAAATGAGAATAAAATCTTGAAAATAGATTTATGTGAGGAGTACAGAAAAGAAAGAAAGAAAGAAAGAAAGAAAGAAAGAAAGAAAGAAAGAAAGGAAGAAAGAACGAAAGAAATGAGATTAGTGATAGTTTTCTATATAGAGATTCCGGAAAGAAAGAAAGAAAGAAAGAAAGAAAGAAAGAAAGAAAGAAAGAAAGAAAGAAAATGAGAACAGGATAATATTCTCTAAAGAGAAGTACAAAAAAAAAGAAAGAAAGAAAACTCTCCGTTTATCGTTTCTTCTTTGCATAATTCTACCATCCGCCCGTGCATTGAATACTGTCGCCGTATCTAGTCGAGAGCGCCTGCTATCCACCTTGGGGTCCTTGACAAAATCTAACAGAGAATCTGCAATGAGATCGATCCCGACTTAGCAGCTAGGATACAGTCATTTTATAACCGGCGCAATGAGTCTTCCTTGTGTCTCTTCTACAAATATTTTCACAGCTTTTGCTCCGATGAACTTAGCTCACTGTTACCCCTTATATATGAATTTACTCGAGCCACAAGATTAGCAACTAGGTCCCACCATTTTACTGTGAAACCAATAAAATGTAAACGCAAATTCTACTCCACCAGCTTCTTTTCTCGTACTTCCCGCCCGTGGAATTCCCTTCCGTTTACTTGCTTCCACACATATACACTCTCCAAGCATTTAAATGTAAAATCCAAAGTCACCTTCTAAATCACTCACTTGCATCTTCTCTCTATCTCTCTATCTCTCTCTCATGCTCCTTTCTCCACTCTTATCAGTATTCTCATCCTTCTTTTACCCACTTTCTGATACCCGCTATAACATGTTACTCTTTCTCATAACTTTCTCAAATGTTCCCCTCTGCACAACAGTGGCAGTAAAATGCCTTGTTTGGGGGGACATGATTATAAAAAAAATAAATAAATAAAATAAGATGCCCGGTTTTTACGAAATGAATCAAAACATGCATTGTTATATTTTACTGGCACCTTAGTCCACTTCAAATTACAAAGGGTTTCTCACATTCCAGTAACAATAACAGCTAATTTTATTGATCGTTATGAAGCTTTCTCAAGAAGGACACGAGGGCATGATGGCATCAGCTACTACAAGTGTGCCTAAAACAAAATCGGGGGTCTTTTTTTTTTTAATCATCTCACCCCAAACAAGGCATTCCACTGCCACTATTGCGCATGGGGCTACATAGGGGAAGGTAAAGAGAAGGAGTGGTTAGACATAGGGAATGTCAGGAGGAAGGTGACAGATGAGTAAGGATAGCGAGGATGAGGGTTGGGCAGATGGGAAGAGTGTTTGATAGAATGGGAGCAGGTTAGTGTGTTAGGAGGTGTCTATTGACCTTACATTTAAACTCCTGGATATTGTAGCCGTCGGGGAAGCAATCGTGTGGAAGAGAATTCCACAGTCGGGAAATGCGAGGAAAGAAACTGTTGGAGTAGAAGTTACGGCTGCATTTTATCGGTTTCACTGTAAAAGGGTGGGATCTAGTTGCTTATCTAGTATCTCGTTCAAATTCGTATTTAGGGGGCACTAGTGATCTAAGTTCATCGGAGCAAAAGCCGCGAAAGTATTTATAGAAGAGACACAGGGAAGCCACGTCGCGCCGGTGGGAGAAAGACTGCAGGCGGTATTTTTAGATAT
>JBBBDQ010000510.1:1492500-1611970 GCA_037127315.1 Ascarosepion bandense
GATGACTATATATATATATATATATATATTAGAGAGAGAGAGAGAGAAAAAGAAAGAGAGACCGAGAGAGTGAAAGAGGGTGAGACATATAGATATATATGGATAAAGAGATGTCAGTGTTTGTTAAACTTGTTTAACAATTTTGCAAACATACGCCCAAGAAGTAAACGAAACGACACAAAAGTTAACATGTTTCCTATATTACATTCCGAAATTCACAGCCGACACACGATAGAATTTTTTAGGCTGAAGTTTAAGTAAGGGCGTTCTAGATAGATTGTCGATAGCGTCATGTAAGAATCGGTTTATGTTTTAGTCAACCAGGGCAATTATTTGTTAGTCGACATTTCGAACATGTAACATACTGACCGCCCAAGGGCCACTGCGTTTCTACATTTATAACACAGAAGTCAATTACTGTCTTTTAATAAACAAATGCATGACCAGTACCGATAAATGAACATGCTTAATCAATATGAAATAGAAATGGCGGGTTTGGGTCAATACAAGCTGAATGTATTCGTGTACTTATATTTTATTAGTATTCAGAAGTATGTATAAGTGTAATTGTATTTATTTGTGCATTTGATACCAATGAAACAGATCTGTGTGTCATTTGAAATTTCCAGAAGTAATTGTGTAGCAGTTAAATATGTATCTAAACTTATTTATAAATGGAACTTTGTCTGTGTGCGTGTACCCGTTACCTATAGACTCCGAAACGGCTGAACCGATTTTCTTGAAAATTTACACAATTGAACTATAAAGCCTCTGCGAGTCTTCTTAGCTAGGTTTTGTGTTGAGGTACCCCGATAAATATCGAAAATCCATAATCGAAAAAATCGGGTTATGGAAGGAGTGGTCCGATTTTAATCAAATTTGATACACTTATAGACAAAGACATAAGAAACGATATTCAGAAGCTTCAAGGTTGCAGTTCTTACAATAGTGCAGAAAATCGATAATATATATATAAAAAGCAAGATGTTTGTGTGTGTGTCTGTTTATCTGCCTGTATGTTTGTATTTTTGCAGCCCTTTTATTTTAGTTTTTGCTTCGGGTTTGGCTCTAAGTAGGTATAATTGTAGTTCTTAGTCTCAGCCATGATACCTTCTAGTCGAAGGACTTATTGAGCCTTCAAAATTCAGTTTACAAAGAAAAAACTTATTTGATATCGATACCAGGAAATCAAAATTTAACTTATATTCATTCATTTTTCTTTCAGTCTACGGTTTCGATTTAACTGGAAACAACTATCGCTTTTTAGTCTTTTGTGTCAACGTCCACAGAGTCTGAGCACCAGGACCATGGATTAGTTTTAAAGCTTTCATTACACCTGAGTTACGCCGGGCTATACTGCTAGTTAGAAATAAAGTTGAAACGTTCCGACTAAACATGGCCAAACATAGATTTAGTTTAGTGCCTGTTAAATTTATATAGAAGCACAAACATATGTATTTTCAATATAAAAATCAAAACTGTATGGTCACTCAAGCGGTCTATTCCTTGTATAAATACGCATTAATATTTTTGTGCTCTCTCCGGTTGGCCTAGAGCCTTGATTTTCATTTGGAACTTAAACTCAGATCTGTGTGTCATCTGAAACTTTCAGGACTAATTGTGGAACAGTTAAAGGTGTATTAGAAGTAAAGTTGAAACGTTCCGATTAAACATGGCGAAACATAGATTTAGTTTAGTGCTGGTATATTTATATAGAAGCACAAACATATGTTTTGTAAATATGAAAATTAAAAACTGTATTGGCACTGTCAGTTTTACACTTAAAGCGTTCTAGCCACAGTATAAAGATGCATTAACATTTTTGTGCTTTATGCTGGAGGCTTAGAGCCTTGACCAGGTTTTCGTGCTTAAACTAAACCTAGTAGAATTTGTTATATACTATCCTTCGGTAAAATAATGCGAAAAACCAATTCCTTGGGCCGCAACAGTTAGTACCTGACTCCACTTGCTGTCATCTACCTTTACCAGAGCCAATTTAGACCGGGAATTGTGTACCGCTGTCATAGATGAGTGCCTTAATCACTGTTGTGCGATAGTCTCAACTATAAAGAAGCTGGCTGACATTATATTGTAATATTTCATATATATATATATATATATATATATATATATATATAATGATCGATAATACAACTATCCTACACCAAGAAAACAACAAAAGCAAAGGTTCTCGAGGTAATATTCATTAAAACACTTAAACTGTCAATTAATAGAATAAGCTATGAATACTGTAGTAATGTTCTAAAATGTTTGTAAAAAGAACAGTTTTTTCATGACCATGACATTACAACACATAAAAACATTCCATTTTGGATGATTTTCACGTTCTAATGATCGCTAGCAATTTGTCAATCATTATATTTGAAACAGAAAAAAATTACTGTAATTTTTTGTAACAGAGTTTTGTGGTTATTTTTTGTTACATTTCAAAAGATCAACAAAAAATAAACAAAGTAAACAGTTTTCAAAGAAAACGGTCAAAATTCCCTTCATTTTAATATCTCGTGACTTTACACTGCACATGAAGAAATTCGAAAAACAAAAGTATTCTGTTAATCTTTTGAAATGATTTGTGAGCGTCTTTGTGGTTACCAACACTGTTTGTTTATAGATACGTAATTTAGAATAAAGCTCATTTCGTCTTTTTGCCTTGATAAAGTCCATCACAGGACGAAACGCGTAGGCGATTTTAAATACAGTTTTCCTCTTGTCTTTATTTTATTTCTTATTTAATTTTTTATATTTAACCATATATATATATATATATATGTATATATATATATATATATATGTGTGTGTGTGTGTGTGTGTGTGTGTGTGTGTGTGTGTGTGTGTGTGACATTGTCACTAAAATGTTGTGGTCCAGTTGGGTCCAGAAATAAAGACGGTATAGTGTTAAACAAATATATTACAAAGATAGTAGGACAAACAAATACCAATGAACGATTACTAGCGTAATTGTTTAGTCTGGCTGTCAGAGTTATCTGCTGGAATAGATTCAGCTCTCACTCTCTCTGTGGCTCTTACTCTTACTTATTTACTATCGTCTTCTACAAAGCAGATGGGTGGCAATTCAGGTTCTTTGTTATCGATGCTCCTGCTATTCGTTAACTCGTCCTCTTGATAAAGAACCATGTTAGAGTAATCCGTGACTGCGTATCTCTGTATTGCAATAGATAGATAGATAGATAGATAGATAGATAGATAGATAGATAGATAGATAGAAAAGAATTTGACATAGAAAGAAAGAGAAATATGAAAAGAATGAGATAGATAGATAGATAGATAGATAGATAGATAGATAGATAGAAAAGAATTTGACATAGAAAGAAAGAGAAATATGAAAAGAATGAGATAGATAGATAGATAGATAGATAGATAGATAGATAGATAGATAGATAGATAGATAGAAAAGAATTTGATATAGAAAGAAAGAGAAATATGAAAAGAATAGATAGATAGATAGATAGATAGATAGATAGATAGATAGATATAAAAAAAATGAAATACATATGAACAGAATTTTTTTTTTTAATCATTTCACCCCAAGCATGGCATTCCACTGCCACTATTGCACTTGGGGCTACATGGGGGAAGGTAAATAGAAAGAGTGGTTAGATATAGGAAATGCCAGAAGGAAGGTTGATAGATAGTTGGGTGGGTGGGAAGAGTGTTTGAAAGTATGGAAGCGGGTTAGTTTGTTAGGAGGTATCTATTGACCTTATATTTAAACTCCTGGAGATTGTAGCCGTCGGGGAAGCAGTCTTGTGGGAGGGAATTCCACAGTCGGGAAGTGCGAGAAAAGAAACTGTTGGAGTAGAAGTTGAAGTTGCATTTTATCGGTTTCACTGTAAAAGGGTGGGATCTAGTTGCTAATCTGGTATCTCGTAAAAAATTCAAACCTAGGGGGCACCAGTGATCTAAGTTCATCGGAGCAGAAGCCGTGAAAGTATTTATAGAAGAGACATAGGGAAGCCACGTCGCGCCGGTGTGAGAGAGACTGCAGGCGGTCTGCTAAGTCGCTATCGATCACACTATAGACCCTCCGCTGTACCTTGCCGAGAAGCCCAAGGAGAATAGCAGGGGCACCCGACCAGATATGGCAACAGTATTCAATGCACGGGCGGATGGTAGATTTATAAATGTTCAGGATAGATCCAGACAGAAAAAACCTCCGGGCCCTGCACAGAGAACCGACTTTCATAGCAGTGGATTTGGCAATGGATTCGATATAGTCATTCCACTTGAGGTCCGCTGAAAGTGTGAGACCAAGGAGGCGTAGTGTTTTACTCTCTGGGAGGCAAGCCTGGTCCATGCTAATAGGAGGTTGTGCGATTGTCTATGATGATTAATTGATAGTAGCTTCGTTTTAGAAGCATTAAAATTTACGAGCCATTTCTTACCCCAGTCTGTCGAATGCTTTAGAGATATCCAAGGCAACGGTTCGGGCTTCACCATTCCTGTCGAGTGCCTGATATATGTGCTCGGTGATTGTCGTTAGCATATCAGCTGTAGACCTGGTGAAGCGGAAACTATACTGCCTGTGTTCTGTGAGATGCTGAACCACCTCGGCGTTGATAATGGCTTTGAACACTTTGCCAAAGATCGGAAGAAGGCTGATAGGTCGGTAATTTGCGGGCTCCGAGTGTTCTCCAATGCTTTTAAATATAGGAACTACAGAGGAAGATTGCCAACAGTCCAGAAAGCAAGAAGCAGATAGGCAGAAGTTGTAGTACAGAGGAAAGTTCAGGGCACATTTCTTTAAGACTATGATTGGGATTCCGTCCCCTCCGCTCGCTTTGTGAGGGTCAAGTTTCGATATTATCTTAGAGACAAACGAGGGTGTAATATGGACGTCATTCAGTTGAGCGTCAGTTCTAGGTGGGAAGTCGGGAGTAGAAACTCCAGACGAGTCCAGTCTCGTGTTATTCGAGAATCTGCGGGCAAAGCATTCAGCCTTGTCCGCTGGAGAGAATGAAATAGATATGAACAGAATGAGATAGATAGATAGATAGATAGATAGATAGATAGATAGATAGATAGATAGATAGATAGATACTGAGAGAGAAAGAATTAGATAGATACTGAGAGAGAAAGACTAAGATAGATACTAAGAGAGAAAGAATAAGATAGATACTAAGAGAGAAAGAATAAGATAGATAGATAGATAGATAGATAGATAGATAGATAGATAGATAGATAGATAGATGGAATAATGAAGAGTCTGGCATAGATAGATAGATAGATAAGATAATGAACAGCCTGGCATAGATAGATAGATAGATAGATAGATAGATAGATAGATAGATAGATAGATAGATAATGAACAGCCTGGCATAGATAGATAGATAGATAGATAGATAGATAGATAGATAGATAGATAGATAGATAGAATAATGAACAGCCTGGCAATAGATAGATAGATAGATAGATAGATAGATAGATAGATAGATAGATAGAATAATGAACAGCCTGGCATAGATAGATAGATAGATAGATAGATAGATAGATAGATAGATAGAATAATGAACAGCCTGGCATAGATAGATAGATAGATAGATAGATAGATAGATAGATAGATAGATAGATAGAATAATGAACAGCCTGGCATAGATAGATAGATAGATAGATAGATAGATAGATAGATAGATAGATAGATAGATAGATAGATAGATAGACCTCGTGCTGATCAAACGGACAACGAAGAAACAAATATTTCAGGAAAGGTGATACAGTTGTGATGCTTTTAATGCTCATGGCTTGTCTTCTTTTAAATTAAGGTAGAATATCTTTTTAGTAAGAAACATTGTGATTAAGCTTAGAGCTCATGCACTGATACAAGCTCACTATGTTGCTGAGGACTAAAGGACCCGCTGTGATAAATAATTTTACTTAGGTTACTCGAAAGCTCGCTAGCAGCCACAACCCTATTAAACAAAATATTATGATAAAAACGATTTGCACAAGTGAGGAAGCTAACTAGAGGGACAACATGATGATCATAGAAAGTTTGAAATAAATTTATCCGATTTTGACGTTTCGCTGAACCCCAGTGAAGTAAGAAAAATAGAATATCGAACTACTAAATAAATTGTGTAAAAAATAATTTCCAAAAATTAAAGCTAGACGCCATTAAATATATGTACATCGTGTTCAAAGAAAGCTAATATTTACAGTAAAAATAGGTCCTAGAAATGTGTATAGGTCCCAGAAATGGGAGTAGATTCCAGAAATGTGTGTAGGTCCCAGAAATGTGAGTAGATTGCAGAAATGTGTATAGATACAAAAATGTGTGTAGGTCCCAGAAATGGGAGTATATTCCAGAAATGGGAGTATATTCCAGAAATGTGAATAGATCCCAGAAATGTGTGTAGATTACAGAAATGTGAGTATTTTCCAGAAATGTGAATAAACCCCAGAATTGTGAGTAGATTCCAGAAATGTGATTATTGTCTAGAAATGTGAATAGATCCCAGAATTGTGAATAGATTCCAGAAATGTGAGTAGATTCTAGAAATGTGAGTAGATTACAGAAATGTGATTATATTCCAGAAATGTGAATAGATCCCAGAAATGTGAGCATTTTCCAGAAATGTGAATAGATCCAAGAAATGTGAGTAGATTCCAGAAATGCGAATACATCCCAGAAATGTGAGTAGGTTCTAGAAATATGAGTAAGCTCTAGAAATGTGAAAAGATCATAGACATGTGAATAGATTCCAGAAATGTGAATAGATCTCAGTAATATAAGTAGGTCCGAGAAATATGAATAGCCCCCCAAAATAGGAATAGGCTTCAGAAATTAGAATAAGCTCTAGAAATGTGTATACGTCCAAGAAATTTGGGACCTTCGCAGCGCAGATGCAATGAAAGAGAGCCAGAACAAATGAAAAACTCGTTCAAGCTCCTAACAAAACAATTAAAAATCGCACCCAACGGACTACGTGAACATACTGATATAATTGTAAAAAATGCAGATGAAGTCAATATTTTACTGTTATTAAATATAATACTCGGCGAGCTCAGAAATAATAAAACAGTCAACAAAAATCCTACTGACGAACTGAAATCGAAAACCAACAAACTCATTACAGCAAACAATGCAGAAAATGATAATTTAACTTAAAAATAATAGATAACTGCAAACCAGGATACATGTATGGAACCATAAAGTTACATAAACATTACTTCCTTCTCTGCCCTATCATTACTTAAATTTACACTTCTGTTTTATCAATTACCCAAAATCTGTGATCGACTCGTTATACCATACATTGTCTTCCATGTGCCTTGTCCTTTCAGAACGTAGGCGATCATGACTTTCTACGTCTCCGTATCACTGGTGGCTTTGAGCACACTTTTTCCTGTAACACCGCTCAGACCCCGTTCTCTTATCCACCTGCTCAGGCCCTTCAGTTATGTTATCCGCTGCTTTTCTCTGTTTCTTTTCCCCTCTATCTGGCTTGTTAGTGTCAGGTTCTCTAAGCCCTCCTTCCTCATTGGATGGCTTGTAAGTGTCAGGTTCTCCAAGCCATCCTTCCTCATTGCATGGCTTTTTAGTATCAGGTTATCCAAGCCATCCTTCCTCATTGGATGGCTTGTAAGTGTCACGTTCTCCAAGCCATCCTTCCTCATTGCATGGCTTTTTAGTATCAGGTTATCCAAGCCATCCTTCCTCATTGCATGGCCTGTTAGTATCAGGTACTCCAAGCCCTCCTTCCTCATTGCATGGCTTTTTAGTATCAGGTTATCCAAGCTCTCCTTCCTCATTGCATGGCCTGTTAGTATCAGCTACTCCAAGCCCTCCTTCCTCATTGCATGGCCTGTTAGTATCAGGTACTCCAAGCTCTCCTTCCTCATTGCATGGCCTGTTAGTATCAGTTTCTCCTAGCCCTCCTTCCTCATTGGATGGCTTATTAGTGTCAGCTTATCCAAGCCCTCTTTCCTCATTGCATGTCCCAGGAACTTCAGTTGTCTCTTCCTGATGCTCCCTATTAATTTTCTTTTGGTTTCCATTCTTTCCAAAACCTCATCATTGCTCACATGCTCGGTCCATGATATCTGCAGCATCCTTCTGTAGAACCACATTTCAGTTGCTTCAAGTTTTTTTTATTCATCTTTGATGATATTGTAGAGCATTCATTTCTATATTGAAGAACTAACCACATAGCAATCTAGTACTCACTTCTTTGTTTCTAGTGAAAGTTTCCTGTGTCATAATACATTACTCAGCTTCTGGAACGCTTTCTTTGCTATGCCAATTCGCCTTTACCTAATTAATACTACATCAAACCAACCCACAAACTAAACCAAAACATCAAAACACACAAACCTAATAATAAAACGATAGCCTCACTTGATGTTAAGAATTTATTTACTGATGTCCCAGTTAGGTTGATCAAAAATAGAAGAAAAGAATATTTTCAACAATCCTTATTTTCTCCATTAAATAAAATAAAACCTAACATATTACGGAAACTACGTTTGACTTGTACCATCAAGTTAACTTTTTATGATCATCAAAATAATATCTACGTACAACGTGATGTCGTTTCCATGGATTCAATTCTAGGGCCAACATTTAATAAATTATACATACCAAACGGAGAGTCTGTAATGTGATCGATACCGACTTGGCAGACCGGCTGCAGTCTCTCTCTCTCTCAGCGGCAAGACGTGGCTTCCCTGTGTCTCTTCTATAAACAATTTTGCGGCTTCTGCTCCGATGAACTTAGATCGCTGGTGCTCCCTAGTTACGAATTTGCACGAAATACTAGATTAGCAACTAGGTCCCACCCTTTTACAGTGAAACCGATAAAATGTCACCGCAATTTCTACTCCAACATCTTCTTTTCTCGTACTTCCCGACTGTGGCATTCCCTTCCACATGATTGCTTCCCCAACAGCTACAATCTCCAGAAGTTTAAATGTAAGGTCAATAGACACATCCTAACACACTAACTCGAATCCATTCTCTCAAAGACTCTTCCCATCTACCCAACCCTCAGCCTCGTTATCCTTACCCGTCTATCACCCTCCTTCTGACATTTCCTATATATAACCACTGTTTCTCTTTACCTTCCCCTATATAACCCCTTGCGCAATACTGGCAGTGGAATGCCTTGCTTGGGGTGAAATGACTAAAAAAAAACATGCCAAACCTTGAAAATAAGACATTTTATACCACTAATAACCCTCCATCTACCTAAGATATGTAGATAATATGCTCAATGTTATTCAAAAACATCGATAAAATACAGGAACATTAAAAGAACTTTAAAACTCCTTTCTTCAGTTCATATACGAACTTAATAACAATAAAATTCTTTTTTGATATACTGATTGACACAAATAGTAATAAACTTTATGTAGCATAAACAACTTCATTCTCAACTGTGAAAGTGAATATCGTAACTATTACAAAATAGCTATTAATAAACCGTGCATGATTGAAATCTTCTACGAAAAGCATTATCAACACTGAATGAAAAAAAGTTTTAAACAAACTCTCATGGATAAAGATATTTCAAATAACATTGTTCATCAATAAATTAAAGGAGCTATTAAAATATTAAGATAAATAAAAAAGTACATAATAACATATCAATCAACACTCCATAAGAATTTGAATGTTCTTTGAGAAATTGTCTTTGACACAAAAAATAAATATATATGTTGGTTAAACAACGACAACATAATTGAGGAGGCATTAACTACATATGACGGATTTAAGTTCGATTGCCCAATATTTAAAAGAACATTCCTGTTGACATTCACTACTTAGAGAAATATTAATCGACAATACAAGTGGATTCCACCGCGAAAATTAAAGAGGAAACTCCAAAGTCTTGAAGCCATCTACATAAAAAATGCAACCAACACCGAACAAAATTATTAATAGGTATAACCAAAATATTTCAAAACGTCTATATCAATAGGTTTGAAAATACTTCAAATGAATATTTTTAAAAATTACAATAACAAAATATTTCAAAAAGCATATATAGTAAATTTTGTAAAAATTCTAAATATAGCGGTAAATTTTGAATTACAGACTTCGCTCGGCGCGCATACAAAAAAGTATAGCTGTCAAATACATTAACTTTATTTTAGAAGTTCACTTATGAAGAGGATCTTGGATATGATTGAAAGTACTTGGGAAAACAAAAAGAACGAGAAAAATTACAGCGTCTATCTAAATAAGTTTAATTACAACACCATAAAAATTAATCCGTGAATTCGAGCGGATTAAGTTTAAAATAGAAATAAATAGACACACTCTCTAGACCTAACATGCTTGAATGAAATTATGCTGCGTGTATATATATATATATATGCCTTGCTATCTAATAAACTGGGTCGACACAAATAAATAGATAACATTCTTTATTATAATAAAGACTAATGTGTGTCAGCAATATTTAAAATAATTTTGTTTCAGAAATATTTAAAACTGACATGTTTGTGATAATAAAATGAGGGTACTGTAACACTGGCAATCTTATATTCAAATGTCAAATATTTAAATGTTCAGAAACCTTAAAGATTGATCGAAAAAATTAACAAATATAAATATAATCTTAACAAAGTAATCCCGTTGGTCATTAACCAAACTTCTAAGAATTAATATTTTTTTAATCCTTTCACTCCAAGTAAGGCAGTTTTACTGCCACTGTTGAGCAGGGGGGTTACATAAGGGGAAAGTGATGAGAAAGAGGGGATAGTTATAGGGGATGTCAGGAGGGGGTAATAGACGGATGCGAATACCAATATAATGGGGGGGGGTGGAATGGATGGAGAAAAGAGATTGAGAGAATGGTTGCGAGTTACTGAGATAGGAGATGACTATTGACCTTATATTTAAATTCCTAGATGTTCTAGCTGTCAGAGAAGCGAGTATATGGAAGGGAATCCCACAGGCGTGAAGTGTACCTTTTCATTTGTAAATTTTTAAAAATTAAAAAAAAATGTACTAAGTGTCGTTGATAACTAACGAAATTACTTTATTAAGATGATGGTTACTTTTTTGCAACAAAAATAAGAAAAGGAAGCTAAAATAAAAATATAATTTTAAAATTTATTAACAACAATATTTCCTTTTTAGCGTTTTCACAACTTCAGCACTTACACCCGAAGCGGATGTTCTTTGTAAGGCAGTGGATATCGACCAGGAACGACAAATCGAGGAACCGGTTTCCAATTCCAGGTTGAATTTCTTGCATTCACTTATGCACAAATACCCTTAGGAAAGGTATTAATCCGTCTATTCCCTCCAGTTATGGGTTTAATAATACGACAAATTGGGTTTTATAGCCTTCGCTGGCAACCAGTCTACTGCAGAAAGCGATGGCCACCTACTGATGCATAATCTTTTTCACAGT
The DNA here is from genome assembly GCA_037127315.1 of Ascarosepion bandense. NCBI lineage: Eukaryota > Metazoa > Mollusca > Cephalopoda > Sepiida > Sepiidae > Ascarosepion > Ascarosepion bandense. Next base: position 1,503,903 of record JBBBDQ010000510.1, read on the forward strand.
CGTTCATCTCTCTTTCGAGACATGATCGCCCAAAGCGTGTACACGTATGCCACTTAATTGACTGACTGACAGATAAGAATTGATATTGCATTTTATTTTTTGAAAATGAAATTATAAGGGAGTTCTACAAGCAAGAGTTGGGACAAGAAATATTTACTATAAAAATTATGGTTTTTTGTAGGGATTGCAACTGTGAAATGAGGAGACCTAACCACTAATCTAGTACTGCGCTTAAATTCATAAACTTAGGTGCCATAGAGGAACCTTGATGAAAAATATTTCCATGGTAATTTTTTTTTTTTAATCATTTCACCCCGAGCAAGGCGGAAACGCCACTGATGTGCAGGGGGTTACATAAATGTAAAAAGATTAATTAGAAAAGAGTGAGGAGTACCACCTAGTTAGAAAGGAACAATAGAAAGCTGAGAAATACAGATACATAGATGGAGAGAAAGGGAAGGTTATACAGGGGAGGGAGAGAGCTAGAGTCCAGTGGTTAGTAGATGAGTATTGACTTTGCATTTAAATTTCTGGTGGTTGTAGCCGTCAGGAAATCAAGAATACGGGAGTGAGTTCCACAGGCGGGAAGTGCGAGAGAGGAAGCTGCAGGAGTAGAATTGTCGTCTGCATTTGGCTAACCTGACTGTGAATGGGTGGGACCCAGTTGCCAGTCTGGTTGCACGAGTAAACACCTGTTGAGTAGGCATCAGTGACTTAAGCTCATCCGAGCAGAAGCCATGATAGAAAACACACAGAAAGCTATTTTACCGGAGCAAGGATGTAACTAAAGCCGGGATGCCAGGTCCGAACCAATAAGATTGCACATTCTTCTTTAGATTTTATCAAGAATCTTTAAATTCATTGCCGGAGCATTATACCATATGTGACATTATTCAAAGCATGGACGATTATGTAATACAGAGCTAGCAAATGACAGATAGATAGATAGATAGATAGATAGATAGATAGATAGATAGATAGATAGATAGATAGATGTGTGTGTGTATCCGTGTGTGTGTAAGAATTAGTCAGTGTCCAAGTGAAGAGTCTTATTACCTCAGTATATGTTTGAGAAGTGACGTAGACTGTAGGTCGATTGTCTTCCCATACAGTTCATCTGTGGTGAATTGGATGAATGAAAAAAAAAGAAGCAACGTCAATTCGAAAATGAGATATAAAAACTACAAAGATGAAATCTAACATCATGTAAATTGCGTGGAGACACCTTTCTTGCGAGAATTTATCAAGAAACTGTAAATAAATACAAAAGAGACTGTTATCGCATGAATCACTCACGGGGAATATTAGTATTGTTAATATCCCTGAAAATATTTCTTCACAGTTAGAACAAACGCATCATGATGGTCTCGTCTATATAATTAGGATGTACGTTGACGTGCAATGGATATCGGCTCCGAACAAGAAATCGGAGCGCCGAGATCGAATTCCATTTAAATTCGTTGCATTCACTTTCGTGCAAATATCCTTGGGAAAGGCATGAATCCATCTATTTTCTGTCCAGCTAAGGGTTCAATAACAGATTGCGTTCTGTAGCCTTGGATGGCAACTTTCTACCGCAGAAAGAAATGGCAACCTACTGCGGAAAAATCTTCTACCTAGTGAGTAAAGGATCAAAAGTGACATGATCCGCCAAGCATGTATCACGTATGGCAAATAAATGACTGAATGGCTATATAATTAAAGGGCTGAAATATCATTAATGATACTAGACATATAAAGAATTCAGTCATTACATGTTAAGCGGCATTTAGATAATAAATACTGTCTTGACCAACGTTACCACATCTGCGCATGAGAATTTAATATCCTAGCGAGAATAGAAAGCCACAAAATGTGTAATGGTATATGTGTACATAAAATTCATCATTCTTATAAGGTAAGTGTGTACCGTTTTTGTTATACACAGCTGTGCGCATGTGTTTGCACTAGTAATTTGGCAAAACCTTCCTGCCATTCAATCCCAGATCTCTTCGGTGACCCTCACAGCTTGTTCATTTCTGTTCTTTTCGTTACCTTACTGTTTCTTCTGTTACATATATCTCTTCCAGTTGTTACCTCTCATTCATATCTCTTGTTATTGGTATCTCACTAATTCTTCTCTTTTATTTTATTTTCGGTACCTCACTGCTTCTTCTCTTTCATCTATTCGTTAGCTCACTGTTCTCATTAGTTTCTCTTCCTTCCGAACCTTCACTGTTTCTTCTGCCATCTCTCTTTCATTCGATACCTCACTGATTCTTCTATGTCATCTCTCTCCCATTCGGTACCTCACTGCTTCTTCTCTTTCATCTCTCTTACGTTCGGTACCTCACTGCTTCTTTTCTTTCATCCCTCTTTCTTTCGGTACCTCACTGATTCTTCTCTTTCATCTCTCTCCCATTCGGTACCTCACTGATTCTTCTCTTTCATCTCTCTCCCATTCGGTACCTCACTGATTCTTCTCTTTCATCTCTCTTACGTTCGGTACCTCACTACTTCTTTTCTTTCATCCCTCTTTCTTTCGGTACCTCACTGCTTCTTCTCTTTCATCTCTCTTCTATTCGATACCTCACTGCTTCTTCTTTTTCATCTCTCTCCCATTCGGTACCTCACTGATTCTTCTCTTTCATCTCCCTTACGTTCGGTACCTCACTACTTCTTTTCTTTCATCCCTCTTTCTTTCGATACCTCACTGCTTCTTCTCTTTCATCTCTCTCCCATTCGGTACCTCACAGATTCTTCTCTTTCATCTCTCTTACGTTCGGTACCTCACTGCTTCTTTTCTTTCATCTCTCTTTCTTTCGGTACCCCACTGTTTTTTCTCTTTCATCTCTCTCCCATTCGGTACCTCACTTTTTCTTATCTGTCATCTCTCTTCCATTCAATACCCCATTCATTTCGGTACCTCACTGCTTGTCCTCATTCATCTTTCTTTTATTTCGGTAACTCCCTGCTTCATCTTTTTGATCTTTGTCTCTTTTATTATCTCACTGTTCCTTTTTGTCGCTCTTCCTTTGCTACCGTACTGCTTGTTCCCTTATATTCCACCTCTTTTCGATACCTCGAAACGTGTTCATTTTCCTGACTCATCCCTTTGGTAACTCAATGTGTGCTCCCTCTCATTTCTCTATCTTTCTCCATCTCACTGTTCTTTTTTTATCCTTCTTCATTTCGGTAACTCGCTGTTTTTTCTCTTTCATCTCTCTCCCTTTCGGTACCTCACTGCTTGTTCTCTTTCGTCTCTCTTTCTTTCGGTCTCTCATACCTTTTCTCTTTCATTTCTTTTCTTTTCGGTACCTCACTACTTGTTCTAATTCATTTCTCTTCCCTTCATTACCGCACTACTTGTTCTCTTCCATCTATCTTCCTTTTGGAACCTCACAACTTGTTTTCTTTCATCTCTCTTCCTTTCGGTACCTCACTGTTTCTTCTCATTCATTTATTCTTCTTTCGCTGCCCCACTGCTTCTTCTCTTTCATTTCCCTTCATTTAGGTACCTCGCTGCTTCTTGTCTTTCATCGTTCTTCTTTTCGGTACCTCACTACTTGTTCCCTTTAATCTCTCTTACTTTCGGTACCTCACTACTTGTTTTATTTCATTTCTCTTCCCTTCGTTACCTCAGAACTTGTTCTCTACTATTTATCATTCTTTCGCTACCTCACAACTTGTTCTCTTTCTTTTTTCTTCGTTTCGGTACCTCATTATATCTTTTTTTCATGTATTTTACTTTCGCTACCTCACTGCTTCTTTTCTTTCATCGTTCTTCTTTTCGGTACCTCACTACTTGTTCGCTTTCATCTCTCTTCCTTTCGTTACCTCACTGTTTCTTCTCTTCTGTCTATCTCCCTTTCGGTCTCTTTCTAAGTTCCCGTCACTTTTTATATTTTTGCCTGTCTCTTTCTTCTAAAGACGCATTCTCATGTGCACCCACTCTGACGCAGCTTCTGTAATTCAACACGAGCTCCAATACATTGTACAATTCTTTGTGGTCTCACATTATTACTTGCATGTCCCGACCCGGCCAAATCTTTAATTACATGTGAGTCTCTCGTTGTCAGTTTGTCTCCTCTCTCGATTCCCGTGGTTATTCGCCATTTGGACACAGATTAAAAACGTATCTGTATTCAATTAGGCTCCTTGAAATGAAGAAAGAACTGTAAATAATAAAGAAAAGAAAAATAAATAAAATAAAATATGCGAAAAATAACATCGTTTCCCATTTGATTAGTTTTGGGGCGCCGATACCAGGACTACACATTTCTATTTAAAACAACAACAAAAACAATATATATATATATATATATATATATATATATATATATATATATATAACAGAATAGAAAAAAACAACGCAGCAAATTTTGTTGATAAATGAACATAAAAAAAAAATAAAAATAATAAACGGAATAATATAACACAATCAGGATGGTAACGAAATTACAACGGAACTAGATATGTAAACGGAAAGGACATATTGGTGACGGCGCAGGGTCGATCGACGCCGCCCTGTGTCGGTTAAAAAATAATGCCTCACCAACAAAACAACATTCTGGGTTCTATGAGAAAACAAACAAGGAACAGAAAAAAACAACAGTGACAAGTAATAAAACGGCACTATGAAGAAATACAAATATTAGAAAGATATTTATACCAGTGATAGTCATAATTTTAAAATAAGATAATAAAAAAAATGAACGGTTTCTCTTGGAGAAATAGATCTCCAGACAACTTAATATCGCGCATTGTGAGTTCAATCCTTGTTAACAGCATCATGTTTCCGGGTTGTAATTGTTGGCACAACTTATCGTAACAGCAGTTCCCAAAAAGCGAAATATCACTAATTTGTTTGAGTCATAAGTAAGAGAGAGCCACTATTATAAAGAAAGTATTATCTTGACTACCGGATCTGTTCAACTTGTACAGCGCGACTATTCTGAGGACCCTAGAAGTTATGCCAGGATTCGTCATTGGTGGTCACAATCTGAACAGCAGAAGATACGCAGATGATACAGTGCTGATAGCAGACACGGAAACGAAACGACAAGACCTCCTACAGAAGGTAGCTGAAGAGAGTGACAAGAAAATACTACAAATAAACTGCAAGAAAACCGAATGCATAGTCATCAGCAAAACGGGCAGCCCAAAAGGCCAAATACAGGTAAGGGACACTAAAATCAAGCAGGTAAAAAAATTTAAATACCTGGGAAGCGTTATAACAGAAGACGGAAAGTGCGACACTGAGATCCGAAAGCGAATTGGCATGGCAAAGGAAGCATTCCAGAAGTTGAGTAAAGTATTAAGAAACAGGACAATTTCGCTAGAAACGAGGAAGAGAGTACTGGATTGCTATGTGATGTCAGTTCTTCAATATGACATTGAATGTTGGACAATATCATCGAAAATGAAGGAAAAACTTGAAGCAGCTGAAATGTGGTTCTACAGAAGGATGCTGCGTACTTTATTTAGTCCACGGTGATCAGTCCCATACGTGACACACGCTTTGGGCGATCATGTCTCGAAAGAAACATGACTGACTAAGCAGAAGATTATCCCGCAGTTTGTTGCCATTGCTTTCTGCAGTAGACTGTTTGCCGCCCAAGGCTATAGAACCAAATCTGTTCTGTTATTTAATCCATAACTGGTGGGATGAGGCAGATTAATACCTTTCCAAAGAGTTTTTGTGCGTAATTGAATGCAAGAAATTTAACTGGAATTCGAACTCGGCTCCTCGATTCGTTGTTCCGTGTCGAAACACACTGCACCACAAGATTGTTGTAATTCCACTTGCCATGGTTTGCCTTTTTTCCTCTTTTTTTTTTCATAGACGGATAGAGGACACCTATCTTAACGGATAAGGGGTTGAAGTAATCCAAAAAATTACTTGACCCAAAGAGTTGTGAGTTCAATATCTGGTCACAGCAGCGAAAACATATATTTGGGGAATTGAGTTGCCAAAAAGAATAAACTGAATTTCAGATATCCAGAAAAAATGGCAAGTGAAAATAAAACAGTTCAAAATTTAAATGTATATCACCTGACGAAGCCCGAACAGTCATGAATACGGCAAAAACAAGTAAGACAGCTATCCAAATGATGTAAATAATATAAATACAACCTTGTGAAAATTAACTGAAACAAATACTTTAGTTTCCTTTTTTTAACATAGGGTCAGTTTTAGACCCACTGTAGTTACAGGGTGTAATCGACTTCTATTTTTTCTCAGATAAGGCCATTTGCGGTGGTATGCAGTAATATTAATCTATTTTGGAGGTGTATAATGAAAATTGTTTGGCCTTGATAAATATTGTGTCATCCGTGATTGCATCAGAATTTTATCACGCCCCGGACATTATTGTTTCGACTGACGGCTATTGTTTGCGATGGACGTTACTCCAATGAAACATGCGATAATTGTGACTTTGTACGAACACAATGGCTAGGTTTAAAGGGATATCGCAGATATTGATGATGTCAGCCTTACAACTGTCAGTCATGTCGTCAAGGCTCAGAAACAACACCAGTAAAACGTAATCAGTAAAAGAAAATGCGGTTAGGAGAGAAAAACTACACCAAGAGACGACGTAAACGTGATCAGTGAAAGTGTGAAAGATCCTAGGAAGATATTATTTGTTTTGTTTCAATTAATTTGCAGAAGAGAGTACATGGCAATGTTCATGGTAAATCAGTGGATTGACAAGAATGAACCCATAAAAGCGACAACATAGCTATATAAGTGAAAAGTAATATTTTATGCTTGGTGTGACTGTCCATTTATTAACAATTAAGGATTCCTAAATGTCAATCCAACTTTAAGTGTAAATTTATATGTTCAGTATCTGTACCATTCTTTTAATTACATCAACCTAAGCAGGACGGAACCGAAATTGATGCTAAGGCTTTACAGAGAGAGACAGAAATAGGGAGTGAGAGAAAGCGGCAGAGATAGAGAGAAATAGAAAGAAAGAAAGAAATGGTGCAGGGTATGTTGAAGAAATGAAAAAAGATGGGAATTCAGGGATACAGAAGACGGTATTTGACGTTAAATTACAACTTTTGGGGTTTGTAGCGATCAGGAAATCAAATTGTAGGGAATTCCACAGGCATAAAGCGCGAGAAAAGAAACTGTTAGAATAGAAAGAGAGGTTATATTTAACTATTTTAATGTCAAAAGGATGGGACCTAAATGCCTGTCTAGTAACATGCAGAAGATGATATGGCCGCACACCAGTAAAAACACTAGTCAGAGTAGTTACCATAAGAATATTTGTAGAAAGGACAGAGGGAAGCCACGTTTCGTCGGTAAGAATGTGACTAGTGTTGGATTACCAATTCAGGTTCCATTACGTTACGAATCGTTTGGCAGGAACACATACTCTGATCATCGAAAAGAAATAATCTTATTGTCCTCCACGAGAAAGTATTAAATAAGAACAACATAGAAAAAATATTAGGAAGTCGGTTGGTCTGTTCTACTCAATCACCATATTTTTTTTTAATCATATCACCCCGAGCAAGGTGGTAACGCCACTGAAACGCAGGGGGCTACGTAAGAGTGAAAAGAATGGAGAAAGCCGGAAACCACATCCTAAGCAGGGAACAAGGGATGAGCCTCTTCACCTGTTCAATAGATGTGGGTAGAGTGTAAACCGGGCGATAGTTTAGTCTATCTACTCTATTTGAAAAAAACAAAAAAAGAAAAGAGTGAAAAGAATGGAAAAGAGAAAGCCGGAAACCACATCCCAAACAGGGAACAAGTGATGAGCCTCTTCACCTGCTCAATAGACGTGGGTGGAGTGTGAACCGGGCAATAGTTTAGTGTATCTACTCCAATTGAGGAAAAAATAACTAAATAAAAGAGTGAAAAAAATGCAGAAGAGAGAGCCGGAAACCACATCCTGAACAGGGAACAAGGGATGAGCCTCTTCACCTGTTCAATAGACGTGGGCGGAGTGTGAACCGGGCAATAGTTTAGTCTATCTACTCCATTTGAGGAAAAATAAATAAATAAAAGAGTGAAAAAAATGCAGAAGAGAGAGCCGGAAACCACATCCTAAACAGGGAACAAGGGATGAGCCTCTTCACCTGTTCAATAGACGTTGGTAGAGTGTGAACCGGGCAATAGTTTAGTCTATCTACTCCATTTGAGGAAAAATAAATAAATAAAAGAGTGAAAAAAATGCAGAAGAGAGAGCCGGAAACCACATCCTAAACAGGGAACAAGGGATGAGCCTCTTCACCTGTTCAATAGACGTGGGCGGAGTGTGAACCGGGCAATAGTTTAGTCTATCTACTCCAATTGAAAAAAAAAAGAAAAAGAAAAAAAAGAAAAGTGAAACGATTGGAAAAGAGAAAGCCGGAAACCACATCCTAAACAGGGAACAAGGGATGAGCCTCTACACCTGTACAATAGACGTGGGTGTAGTGTGAACCGGGCGATAGTTTAGTCTATTCATCTGACCTTGCACTAACAGTGTATAACCTTTACCAATCGCGGCAAAAGGCTTTGATGTGGAAAATCTCTATGCGGATTCTCATCAAATCCTGCGAAATTTTCATAACAATGTATGGAAGAGCGTCCAAGACGTGGAAAGCAGACACTGGACAGAATCAGGAGATCTGATGGAATTATAATTTATTTAAATTTGATTTTTGAAGACTAAGCTGGTAGTTCATAATGATGATAAACAACCACCATTGTGAACTACGTGATGAGGTATTTTTTTTTTTATAATATCGAGACAACATTCACAATTTTGTTGTAGGTCTTTTTATGTTCTAACGTAAGAAAAAATATATTGGTCTATTTTTCATATTGAGAGCTGTTTTAAATGAATGTTGTGGACATTGCAATTTATTTTTCGTTCTTTTACAATTGAATATATATATATATATATAAACTTATTTATAAATGAAACTTTGTCTGTGTGTGTGTGTGTGTGTGTCTGTGTGTCTGTGTGTGTCCGTTACCTATAGACTCCGAAACGGCTGAATCAATTTTTTTGAAAATTTACACAGTTGTACTATAAGCGTCTGCGAATGTTATTAGCTAGGTTTTGTGTCGAGGTACCCCCGATAAATATCGAAAATTGATAATCGAATAAATCGGGTTATAGCAGGAGTGATCCGATTTTAATCAAATTCGATACACTCATAGACAAAGACATAAGAAAAGATATTCAGAAGTTTTCAAGGTTGCAGTTCACACAATAGTGCAGAAAATCGATAATATATATATATATATATATATATATATATATATAAGGCAAGATGTTTGTGTGTGTGTCTGTTTATCTGCCTGTATGTCTGTATTTTTTTCAGTCCGTTTATTGTAGTTTTTGCTTCAGGTTTGGTTCTAAGTAGGTATAATTTTAGTTCTTAGTCTCAGCTATGATACCATTTACTCACAGGGCATATTTAGAATTTAAAATTCAGTTTAGGACGAAAAAAATATTTGATATCGATACCAGGAAATCAAGATTTAACTTACATCCATTTATTTTTTCTTTCAGTCTACGGTTTCGCTTTAACTGGAAACAACTATTGCTTTTTAGTCTTTCGTGCCAACGTCCAAAGAGTCTGAGCTCCAGGACCATGGATTAGTTTTAAAGCTTTCATTACACCCGAGCAACGCCGGGTTATACTGCTAGTATATATATATATAATAGATTAGGTGCGATTGGTAAATTGTCGCAACTATTTTATTATTTCAAATATTCTTTAGGCTGAGTCTGAGCTCCAGGACCATGGATTAGTTTTAAAGCTATCATTACACCCGAGCAACGCCGGGCTATACTGCTAGTATATATATATATATAAAACAAATCTAAATACATCTACCATCCGCCTGTGCAGTGAATACTACAACCATATCTTGTCGGGTGCTCTTGCTATCCATCTATGGACCCTTGACAAAATTCAACAGAGAAGCTTCAATGTGATTGATACCAATTTGGCTGCTCATATAAAGTCAATTTCTCAAAGGCACAGTGTGGCTGCCTTGTGTCTTTTCTACAAATACTTTCACGGCTTCTGTTCTGATTAACGTAGCTCACTGGTGCCCCCTATATACGAATTTACTCGAGCCACAAGATTAGCAACTAGGTCCCATCCTTTTACTGTGAAACCAATAAGATATAAACTCAAATTCTACTCCATCAGCTTCTTTTCTCGCAATTTCCGCCTGTGGAATTCCCTTTCCGTTTACTTGCTTTCCCGACATATATTTAACTTTGGTTTCAAGTATTTTCTTTTTTGCCGGACTTAATTGCTAATCTATATTTTACTGATTTATGTAAATACTTATGTATAATAAGGGAATGATTTGATTCGCTGTTTACGTATCTTTTGTGTAACTCTTTTATATATTGTTTGTATCTATCAGAATTCAAATTCAAAGCCCCGTCAAGAAAGTTGATCACATTTTGATTTGTTCTAGTTGTGATTTTTAGGTTGTAACCTTTGAAGAATTTTACCAGTTATTGATCTGTTTTTCTTGGAATTTTGGAATTTTATTTTGTAGTAGGACTGCAACGTCATCTATATTATTAATACCGAACATATATCTTAACCGCCATATTAATATCCCTACTATATCGCATGATTCTATCGAATGATATTCCTCCTTGGCAATGTTGAGTTCTTCATTATTCCTTTTAGTCTACGTGAATCCATTATGATAAAGCATGTGCTTTCGGGCCTGTCATATTATTAAGATTTCTATATCACTTCCATTTACTTGCTTTCCCGACAGCTATAATCTCCAAGAATTTAAATGTAAAGTCAATAGTCATCTCCTGTCTCACTAAATTGCATCCTCTTTCTCTTACACTCTCAACTCATTTCAGCAGTATACTCCACCCTCTCCTACCCGCTTCCTGACAACCCCTGTATTATGTCACTCCTTCACATAACTTTCCTCCTATGTCACCCCCTGCACAACAGTGGCGGTATATTGCCTTACTTGGGGTGATACGAGTATAATATATATATATATATATATATATATATATATATATATATATATATATATATATCAGAGAATAGTAATCCATGAAAACAGAGACGATAAAAAATATTTTACCTAATTAATATAAAATACCAATTAGACAAAAATAGAGGGCTCAATTGATATTATCCAGAGCAAATACATTGAGAGGACCAATCAACACAGAATTAAAACTTATATAAATCCAGAAAATACATTAGTAAATTAATAAATATTTTACAATTTCATCGTTCAGACTGTTGAGGAGAAAAAATCGAGGGAGGATCGATTGCAATGCCGATCATTCTTTGCATTTTGTCATGAACCTCGAGATGAAAAGTACGAACACCCGACCAGATATGGCAATGGTAATCAATGCACGGACGAATGGTAGATTTATAAATGTGCCAGATGGATTCTGACGAGAAACTCGAGATGAATAGCAGAAACATCTAACCAGATATTACAATAGTATACTATTCACGGACGAATGGTAGATTTATAAATATTCAAGATGGATTCTGACGAGAATCTCAAGATGAATAGCAGGGACGCTCAACCAAACATGGCAACAGTATTCAATGTAAAGGCGAATGGTGGATTTATAAATATGCAAGATGGTTTCTGACGGGGAAAAGCTGACAGCAATATTCAAAGAAATGAAGAACCGTAGACTTTTAAATGTACAAAATATATACTTAAAGGAAACAAATCTTATATAATCCATCAACCAACCAAAAATAAATAAATGACTAGCACACCCGCAAAATCTGATTCAAACGACTACTACATTTGGGAAAAACCCAAAATAAAATTGCACACCCGCAAAAGTGGGTTCAAACAACTTTGGAAAATCCCAACAAGAAAAATTCAGAAGTCAGTGCGAAAAGCAAATCCTGAATCCTGATTCGATTAAAAACAGAAAATTCTTATATGATGTGTTTTGAAACCTAGATGCGAAAAGGATCGCTGGATCCGGCATCATAAGAAGTTTCACTATTTAAACAACGACGCTAACCTGTCAAAAGTCAGTCCGATATGGGAGCGGTTAGCTGAGGACCTAGTGGCAATGTTACGAAAGATAATTCAAGAAGTCGACCCGGACGCAGGGCACGTCACAGATTCATTCGAACCTCTTCTTCCAACTTTCTTTTCTTCTTTTTCACTCCACGCCAACCCGGACGTAGGTTACGCCACAGTTTCATTCGCCCTATTCTTCCAACGTCCTTTTCTTCATTTTCACACCACGCCGCTAAAGAGAACAACACAACGACAAAATGGACGCGTTAAGTACAACTTCTTTATTTGTTTTGCCTTCTCTTTCTCTCAACCTGTCGCAACCTACTAAAAAGAGGAAGGAACAAAGACTTTACCTTCCGCTACTACACAACCATGAACTCTAAACTCATGCGGACATTTTTAATACCTACAATTCTCTACGAACAAGTGTAACTACAAAACTGCATGCATTTTCTCAGTGAACATTTTCTTCACACAAGTATATTATAGTCTTCAGTCAACAAAATTTCACTTATATTTTTCTACTTATGCTTTTGTCAATCTGCAAATAAATATTTGCTTTGCGGAGGGTCTGTAATGTGATAGGTACCGACTTGGCAGACCGCCTGCAGTCTCTCTCTCACCAGCACGATATGGCTTCCCTGTATCTTTTCTATAAATACTTTCATGGCTTCTGCTCCAATGAACTTAGATCATTGGTGCCCCCTAGGTTCGAATTTGCACGAGATACTAGATTAGCAACTAGATCCCACCCTGAAACAGATAAAATGCAACCGCAACTTCTACTCCACAGTTTCTTTTCTCGTGCTTCCCGACTCTGGAATTCCCTTCCACATGACTGCTTCCCTGATGGCTACAATCTCCAGGAGTTTAAATGTAAGGTCAATAGACACCTCCTAACACAATAACTCGCTTCCATTCTTTCAAACACTCTTCCCATCCTGCCAATTATCTATCACCCCACTTCTGACATTTCCTATATCTAACCACTCTTTCTATTTACCTTCCCCTAATAGACCCAAGCGCAATAGTGGCAGTGGAATACCTTGCTTGGGGTGAAACGATTAAAAACAAAAAACAAAAAATGTATACATGAGGTATTTTATCCTTTCACATTTCAACTTTCAACCTTCTGATATATAAATTGTGGGGACTTCGGACGTGTCTGACACAAGGCTAATTAACCAAGCATCACCGAATCCCCCACATACTGCCCAAAAAATCTCTAGCACAACAGAAGGAACCAACTTTCTTAGCAGCTGACAGTGATTTATTTCAGTGTCTTTTCCCCGTCGATGGTGACATCTAACTCAGCGAAGATGGGCGCGCCTTGAAAGTACTCAACTATCTCAGCTGAGAAGCACACCGATCATTCATAACTCTAATAGCCTAGACAAGTGTCAGCGAAAATCTTGGGTCCTTTAACATCAACAATATTCGTAAGAAACTTTTGGACGCGACCCAAAAGTAATGTTTACCCTCGAGCGAATTTACTAGCGTCAGTGCCACCTGGTGCTTTGCCTCGGGTAATTAAGATTTCTCAGAGAAGTTACTCCCGGAGAGAGTGACCTAGTTATTTGGGCTATAGAGGCATAAAAACAAATATTAAATCGTAAGAATATTTAGGCATATGTCTGAGTTCGAAGAGAAAAATAGGCACACATATACACGTGGAAAATATCATGGCGATACACTTATTATTAAATCATAAGCATATTGAGAATTGATAGATAGATACGCAGAAAGGTTTATACAAAAACATCGATGCGTATATTCTGGGGAAGATTACCATTTCAAACCAAATGCATGGTTTTAAAATCTTTCTTTTTTCTATTTCCTCATTTCATACAAGGTAAACAACATTTGGCCTAACTCTTTCAATCTTGTATAGCATGGGGTGTACCCTGTGTGTCCGTAAGAGTATATTTATAGATATAAGTATTCGGCTATTTATTAAAACTAATTATTTTTCTTAACACCTAACATTTACGAGCCAGTTATAATACTTTCATATAATACGCTTTTAAGGTTGGCTGCATACTATACCAGTGAAAGAAGTGTATATGCCACATTGAAAAATTAGGCAACGTATGATACAGGGATGTGCGTTGTGGTACAGTGGATATCGGCTCGGAACGAGAAACCGGGGAGCCGAGTTCGAATTCCATATGAATCCATTGTATTCCCTTACGTGCAAATACACTTGGGAAAGGTATTAATCCGTCTCTTCCTTCCAGTTATGGGTTAAATAGTAGGACAGATTGGGTTCTATAGCCTTGGTCGTCAACCAGTCTACCGCAGAAAGCAATGGCAACCTACTGCGGGATAATCTTCTGCCCAGTCAGTCATGTCTCTTTCGAGACATGATCGCCCAAGCGTGTATCACGTATGGCACTTAACTGACTGACTGATGATACCGGCATCCAAAATTTCCTCCCGTCATGGTCAGTATTTACCAGACTCAGATTTCACAAACCAGTGAAGTGTAACTGTTATATCTGTGCTGGATCGGCTCAATACACCTTCAAAACCGTAACAGTTCACATGTCTACGCGGCTCAGTGATTGATAATTTATTTTTAACCCTACAGACGAATTTAGGTGAGTCTATTGCTAAACTATGTTTTCTGACGAACTACATCGCTTACTTCCACCAGTTCAGGTCTTTGCCGTAAAACTCCACCACGCCAACGCGGTCGAATAACACCAATGACCTCCGTATCTATTCCGAATTAAGAAAAGATTATTAGGACAGCAAGAATTATACCTTGTGGAATAAATTCTCGAGAGGACTATTCCCTAATCACTACACGCTTAACATAGTCAACTGTGAGGTCAAAGATTATCGACTTTCAATAACCGCATTCATTAGACCTCTAACTTGAATGACTATTGGGTCTTCAGTCACACAGTTAAATGCAATACGTTATACGCGCTTAAGCGATCATGTCTCGAAAGAGACACAACTGGGCAGAAAATTTTCCAACAGTAGGTTGCCATTAATTTCTACGGTAAAATGGTTGCTAACCCAGGCTCAGTTAAGTACCGTACGTGATACACGCTTTAAGTGATCATATCTCGAAAGAGACATGAATGACTGGACAAAAGTTTATCCAGCAATAGGTGGCTATTGCTTTCTCCAATAGACAGGTTGCCAGCCAAGGCTAGAGAACCCAATCTGTTCTGTTATTTAATCCATAACTGGAGGGAAGAGACGGATTAATACCTTTCCCAAGTGTATTTGTGCGTAAGTGGATGCAAGGAATTCAACTGGAATTCGAACTCGGCTCCCAGATTTATCGTTCCTAGTCGATATCTACTACACCACAACGTACACCTAGGTTATAGAACTCAATTATTCCTGCTATTTAACCCATAGATAGAAGTATAACTGGCAGATTATTTTCTTTCCCAAGGGTACTTGGGAGTAAGTGAAAGCATCTAATTCAACTGGAATTTGAACTCGGCTCTCCGATTTGTAGGTCCGAGATTATATTAATTAAACCACGAGTCATATCATTATGGGCCATATATTGACAGAAAAACACTAAAATAAACGTAGGTATAACAGACCATACAACCATGGACAACCTGTTTCAAGAGTATGAAAGGAATTTGTTTGATTTCAGGGCATTAAAATCACAAATTATTAGAACTAGATTGAAAGGAACTGAAACCATGATCATTAAATTTCTGCCTAAATAACAAGTGGATAATTTTTATTGAATTAAATACGATAAAATCTTAGTCATCGAAATATGAGTTGTATTGATGTGCCAAGCGGAGGAAATTGACACCAAAAGAAACGATTAAATCACGATTTGAATATCGAAACTTCTAAGAATCAAACGCTATGATTGAAAATCAAATTCATCGAATAATTGTTTTTAATCGTATCACTCCAAGCAAGGTGGTAACGCCACTGATGTGTGGGAGGCTACATAAAAGTTGATATGGTGAAACACACCTATTCCTCAGATAATTGATTCTCCCTCATATATTAATAAGTGTTAACTGAAAGTTAACCCTCGAATGTCTTGGGAAGTTCTTGGGAAGTTCTTGGGAAGTTCATAGAAGTTGTTAGAAGTTCTAGAGAGTTCTTTATAGTTCTATTGAATTTCACTAGAACTATTAGTTAGTTCCAGTTTGGACATAGTTATACTAAGGCAGCTGATATTAGCCGGCAGTTAGCCGAATACTAAGGAGTCAGCTTTCAGTGGAAGATTACCAGGTTCCTAACATTTGGGGTGCGTTAAGTCGATTAACAACCGACATAGCACGATTATAACGTTCAGTGCGAAAACGACTCCATAGCAAAAGTAAAAAGATCAATTAGGAGGACAGTAAAGAGAAAGACGAACCAATTAGAAAGGAAAAAGAGAAGAATGGGAATACAGGTGTGATGACAGTTGCAAATGTAGAAAGAAAGGAAAAGACATACAGAGTGATGTAGAAAGAACTGTAGTCAAGTGGTAAACAGATGGGTATTGACATTGCATTTAAAATCCTGGATGTTCTAACCGTCAGAAAAAAAAAGAATATGAAGCGATTTACTTCTAATAATTCATCATATCTCTCTATTTATATCATTTTCGCTCCCACACTCTCTTTCTCTCACACTCACACTCTCTCTATCTGTCTATCGATTTTTTACTATGATTCTCTGTTTATTTAAGTACCTCGCTATCTATTTCTAATTCTATTTTCATTTCGCACTCTGTTTCTTTCCTTTTTCTGTTCATCTATCTACCTCTATCATTCCTTGTTCAAGCATCTATCTATCTATCTATCTATCTATCTATCTATCTATCTATCTATCTATCTATCTATCTCAGTCTTTTCATGTTTATCTAACTAGGTACCTCATTCTGTTCGTATATATTTCATTCTGTTCGTATCTATCTATCTATCTATCTATCTATCTATCTATCGATGTCAAACACATGGTTATCTATCTATCTATCTATCTATATATATATATATATATATATATATATGTCAAACACATGGTTATCTATCTATCTATCTATCTATCTATCTATCTATCTATGTCAAACTCATGGTTATCTATCTATCTATCTATCTATCTATCTATCTATCTATCTATCTATCTATCTATCTATCTATCTATGTCAAACTCATGATTATCTATCTATCTATCTATCTATCTATCTATCTATCTATCTATCTATGTTAAACTCATGTTAATCTATCTATCTATCTATCTATCTATCTATCTATCTCATTCTGTTCATATCTATCTTCATATCTATCTCTCACACGCTGTCTCCGACAATCCGTGTGTATATGTTTGATTCTCTTTATCTTCCCAGATAGATAGATAGATAGCTAGATAGATAGATAGATAGATAGATAGATAGATAGATAGATAGATAGATAGATGATAACCATGTGTTTGACATAGATAGATAGATAGATAGATAGATATGAACAGAATGAGATAGATAGATAGATAGATAGATAACCATGTGTTTGACATAGATAGATAGATAGATAGATAGATAGATAGATAGATAGATAGATAGATAGATAGATAGATAACCATGTGTTTGACATAGATAGATAGATAGATAGATAGATAGATAGATAGATAGATAGATAGATAATGAACAGAATAAGATAGATAGATAGATAGATAGATAACCATGTGTTTGACATAGATAGATAGATAGATAGATAGATAGATAGATAGATAGATAGATATGAACAGAATGAGATAGATAGATAGATAGATAGATAGATAGATAACCATGTGTTTGACATAGAATAGATAGATAGATAGATAGATAGATAGATAGATAGATAGATAGATAATGAACAGAATAAGATAGATAGATAGATAGATAGATAGATAGATAGATAGATAGATAACCATGTGTTTGACATAGATAGATAGATAGATAAATAGATAGATAGATAGATAACCATGTGTTTGACATAGATAGATAGATAGATAGATAGATAGATAGATAGATAGATAGATAGATAGATAGATATGAAGTTTTAATTGTGTGGTGTGGTGTAACGGATAACTGGGCTCCAATTGTAGTTGAATTCGTTGCATTAATCTCCAACAGCTTCTTTTCTCGCGCTTCCCGCCTGTGGAACTCCCTTCCACAACTCTGCTTTCCCGACAGTTACCATCTCCAGGTGTTTAAATGTAGGGTCAATAGACCCCTCCTATCACACTAACGCCCAATTATTCTCAGAACACTCTCATCTCCCCAACCCTCATTCTCGGTATCCTTACCCGCCTATCACCCACCCTCTGACATTTCCTATATTTAATCATCCTTTCTCCACTCTATGTAGCCCCCTGCGCAGTAGTGGCAGTGTCATGCCTTGCTCAGAGTGAAACGCTTATAAAAAACAACAAAACAAAAAAAAACACGTTTTACCGGATGTGTACACGTCCCAATATCTGATATGTTAAGTTCTTTATCTTTGGATCACCATACCCTCTGAAAATTACATACCTATAATGGTGAAGTCGTTCCACTTGAGTCTGACTGAGAGTATAAGGCTGAGGAGACGCAGTGTATTGCTTTGAGAGATAACAGCATGATCCATACTGCTAGAAAGCAGGAAAGCATCTTTATGGTGGTTTAAGGAGAACTGCTTCATTTTAGAGGCATATAAAATTTATTCTCTTACCCTAATCCATCGCAGATTGGAGGCCTTTCCAAGAGCAGAAACGAGGTTTACTTTGTCAGTCTTTACAGATGTGTTACAGAGAGTGAAGTAGATAGTGGTGTCATATGCGGAGAAGGCTACTTGTGAACTGTTTACAGTAGGAAGATCGTTAATTAAAATCATATACAGCGGAGGATCTAGGATAGAGTCCTGAGGCACACCTGGTTCACCTGAAAGAATTTGGAAGCGTTTCCGTTCAAAACCACCTTTATTTTACAATTTGACAGGGACGTTTGGATTAAATCGAACAATCGTCTATTTATACTGTAGCCCTTTATCTTGCGCAGAGGGCCAGACTGCCAAACCCTGTCAAACATTTTCGAGATATCCAGAGCAACAACTCTACCTACGCCGTTCTTATCAACAACTTCATATACATATTCGGTGATGGCCGTTAGCACATCAGCAGTAAACCTGACGAAACAGAAGCCATACTATTTGTTAGAGAATAGGTTGTTGGATGTGAGATGATGAATCATTTCAGCATTGATAATATCCTCAAACATTTTACGAAAAAATGTTGGAGGTTGATAGGGCCATAATTAGAGAGAACGGAGAACTCTCCAGCGATTTTTAAAACAGGAACTACAGAGTAGGACCTCCAAGAAGGAGGGAAGCAAGATGCAGCGAGACAATAGTTATACAGTTTGGAGAGGACAAGAGAAAATTAAGGGTCATATTTCTTAAGGACAATGACTGGAATTCTTTTACCTCCGCTTGCTCTATGTGTGTCAAGCTTAGAAATATTGTCCGAGACCAGTTAGGACTCAGCTTTAGGTGGGAAGTCGGATGTGGGAATTCCAGACAAGTCAAGTGTATTGTTTGAAGAGAATTATTTAATACACCATCATCAGACAGTGACTGCCTGATAGTAGTGTATTAATCAACGAAATTTTATAGCTATTAAGTTGCAGTATGTCATTATTAAAATAATACTAAGTATATATTTATGTGCGTTGTGGTACAGTGGATATAGGTTTTTTCTTAAAACTTGCTTTACAATTTCCTCGTTGCTCATATCTTCTGTTCATGGATATCTCAAAATTTAACAACACTGTTATCTTAAGGGATATGCATTGTGGTGCAATGGATATCGACTCGGAACGACAAATCGGGGAGCTGAGTTCGAATTCCAGTTAAATCCATTGTATTCACTTACGCGCAAATACCCTTGGGAAAGGTATTAATCCGTCTCTTCCTTCCAGTTATGGGTTAAATAGCAGGACAGACTAGGTTCTATAGCCTTGGTCGGCAATCAGTCTAACGCAGAAAGCAATGACAACCTACTGCGGGATAATCTTCTTCCCAGTCAGTCATGTCTTTTTCAAGACATGATCGCCAAAGCGTGTATCACGTATGGCATTTAACTGACTGATATATTTAACCCATACGTTTTTATTGACTACATTTTAAAAGTAAATATCTTACTGTGAAATATACTTCCATTAACCACTTATATATATATATATATATATATATATATATATATATATATATATATATATAAGTGGTTAATGTGAGTGTTGACGTCAATGTCCACTCTTATATATATATATATATATAGTCATTCACAGATCGATCTGTTTCGCTGTATCACAGCTCATCAGTACGGTTAGATTCCGATTGCAATTTTAACCCAGGATTGAAACCCGACCGAAATGGCGTCAGTCGACGATTCTACCTCTGAGCTATGGGTGCTCGGTAGAAGGAGGCATATTTTTTAGCGTGTATATTATCATTATACATGCCCAATAGCTGAGAGTGTTCTAATTCATTGCTGAATGAACGATGCGTAGATGCCAGAGTAGCTACTGTTTTCCAAAGTCTACCATTCTTCCAGAGTGCTCAATCAGGGTGTGAGAGCGTAAATAGTCATCCGCAGACATATCTTTTCGCTGTATCACAGCTCATCAGTTAGTCTACGATTGCTTTTTAACCCAGGATTAAAACCCGACAGAATTGGTATATATATATATATATATATATATATATATATATATATATATATATATATCAGTCTATCTTTCCACAATAGCATCTACCATAACCCAACTACCATATTTCTTGTTAAAATTGTCAAAATATGATAAATATATCATACAATTTTCAACTAAGAATGTCTGTTTTATTAGAAATATTTGCAATAAATTTTTGGTCGTGTGTTTTTTTTTATGAATTCTTGTTCGTCAAAATATCAATAAATAGATAACGTTGGATAGTTATTGATATTGCCTTTTAATTTTAGATACATATAATTTTTTTTCTGGGTCAGAATAAAGATATAATCTCCTGAGGAAAACTTCATTGTAATGTTATTGATTGATAGGAAAACAATATTGGAAATGGCGAAATATTTAAGCAGACATCACAGAATAATCAAAAACGAATGTCAAATCGTTGGTAAGATAAAAAAAAATGTGTTTAAGTTTATCACAAAAAAGAGATGAAGAAAATGTGGAGAATAATACACGGAAAATGTATTTTGACTTCGAAAAAAAAATTTAGGCTGATAATATCGAAATATATAGAGAGGCAGGACTTTGAATATTAAGTTTGATTTGCTTTTTACGCCATAACAACCCTTGGTTGTTTTTCTAATCCAGTACAGATTTCGGCTTGTAAGAGATTGTTTACAATAGCCGGGATTCCCATTCCGTACCCCATCTAATTATTGACTGGTTTGGACGCTGCTTAACTACTACAATCGAATAAGAACCGTTAATTCAGTGTGATTTGATAACAAGATAAATCTGAAAAATCTTGAGTGAAATTATGATAGCAGTCTACCGCACGTGAAAATCGAAAATCTATCTAAACTTATTTATAAATGGAACTTTGTATGTGTGTGTGTGTCTGTGTGTGTGTCCGTTACCTATAGACTCCGAAACGGCTGAACCGATTTTCTTGAAAATTTACACAGTTGTACTAAAAGCGTCTGCGAGTGTTCTTAGCTATGTTTTGTGTCGAGGTACCCCTCGATGAATATCGAAAATCGATAATCGAAAAATCTGGTTATAGAAGGAGTCAAATTTGATACACTCATAGACAAAGACATAAACGATATTCAAAAGTTGCAGTTCTTACAATAGTGGAGAAAATTTTATATCGATACCAAGAAATCAAAATTTGACTAACGTCCATTCATTTTTCTTTCAGTCTACGGTTTCGCTTTAACTGGAAACAACTATTGCTTTTTAGTCTTTCGTGTCAACATCCAAAGAGTCTGAGCTCCAGGACCATGGATAAGTTTTAAAGCTTTCATTACACCTGAGCAACGCCGGGCTATACTGCTAGTTACAAATAAAGCGAGAAGAAATGACTCAACTTAAACTACAAGAAACCTGAATGCATGCTCATCAGCAAAAATAGAACCCCAAAATGCGAATGATGATCTTCTCCTGTATGTGCCCTGTCCTTTCAGGACGTGGGCGATCAAGGCTTTCCACGTCTTCCTATCCCTGGTGGCTCTTAGTACGCTTTCTTCTATTACACCACGCAACCCCCGTTCTCTCATCTACCTGATCAGGCCCTTCAAATATGTTATCCGCTGCTTTCTTCTGTCTCTTTTTCCCTCTATCTTGCTTGTCAGTATCAGGTTCTCCAAGCCCTCTCTCCTTATTGCATGTCCCAGGAGCTTCAGCTGTCTTTTCCTGATGCTCAGTATTAATTTCCTTTTCGTTTCCATCCTTTCAAAAAACTGCCTACACTGAGTAATTACTAGAGGCACGTGCGTGATTCATACCCTTTATCAAGGACTAGCGGAATCCCTGGAATTTCCACGGAAGGATAATTTTACTTTGTCATATTACAAATAATAGTAATGTCTTCAAACATAAAGGTATTGGATAATAAAATAACAATAACACAGTGTGTAATTTTATGAAAATATCTATAAAAGTAATGTCCATAGAAGCTACTTTACTATAATCCTATATTATATTAAGACCATAAGCAAAATACTGTACGCTATTTTGTGAGAGATTTTGAAAGAAAAAAATCTTTTAGTTTTATTATTGAAAAATCATGACTCCTGTGTCTACTGTAAACAGAAAAGACCAAATGAGTAATGACCAAGGATGTAGAGGCCAGAAATTTTGTTATTAGGTCGCGGGATACGACAACAAACCTACCTATTTTTACTCTATTGTACAGTACACACACATATATACACAAACACAATTACTGCCACAACCACCAGCTTAAGCTTCTACTGCTACGGTAATGCTATAGGCTCTCTCCTCCTACTCTCTCACTCTTTACTCCCCTTCCGTTTGGCAAAGGTAAGAGAAAGGCTGAGGAGAGTAACGTTTATAAAAAGATACAGGGGAAAGAAAAGCTCGTGCAGAGAGTAAGTGAGTTGTCTTTCTTCAGTGGTGTAACAGAAGGAGGAATTAAGCAAATAAGTAAATAACTTAATAACTAACTAAGGAAAGAACAAACAGAATTATATGATATTTGCACAAAAATGAATATGATGAACACAACGGCCTCTGAGAAAAAATTCCAAGTCCTTATCTATTGCAACATTCGCACATGGCATTTTTAAACGGTCACCCATCTAAGTACTGACCAAGATCGATTTTTCTTAAGTTGCACGGGAAGCGATGTTTCAACGCAATATAGCTGTAAGCCTTTCAAATTTGGTTAAGGAAGGAAAATTTCTATTCGAAATAAGACATTCTTCTTTTTATTTTTTTCAATTTTTTTATTTTTTATATTCCAGGTTAAACGTTCAGGATTTTTTTAATGCGTGTTATGGGCGTTTTTTTTTTATTTATTTATTCATTTTTCTTGATTCAGATAATTCATTGTTAAGCAAAACCCCGCTTGCGCAACGGTGGTAATTGTCTGAGCGATATATCAGATAAAATAATTATAGTAAAAAAAAAAAAATAAATAACTCACATCGTCTTTACATCCGCCCCGACGTCTGATCGCCAGCTTTTTACATCTACCTTGGCGAACATCCAGGTTACACACATGTACGCTTATCTCGTACCATTTGATATTTTGCCAGACACTATCAGCCTTGTCTGTCGATTTCGCAAGAGTATGTCTGCCTTCTACCGGTTCTTCTGCTTGTTAAGACGATCCTTTACCTGACACGTCTTGTTTCGTTACATCTAAGTCTGGGTTGGTTCCGACGTTTAAACATTTTTAATCTGAGGAATTCTTAACGAATTGCCAAGATTTGCTGTCGGCCATTGAGAGTTGGATCTTTTGAAATACCATTGTGTCATTGTGCAAATAACCTTCGATTCTCGATAAAGCCACTACACTATATAAACATACTCATCTGGTCACTCGTTTAAAAGATTAAAATTGCACACACATACAAACACAAATTCATATATATATATATATATATATATATATATATATATATATATTTAGTGTATCAAGGGCGCAGATAATGTTCTAGATATATACTGTTAAATATAAGAGACAATGAATGTCTATTATGTTTAATCACGAGAACGGCTCATGATTAAACATAATAGACATTCATTGTCTCTTATATTTAACAGTATATGTTTCGAAAATATATATATATATAATTGACTATTTACGCTCTCACACCCTGATTGAGTACTCTGGAAGAATAATAGACTTCGACAAAACAGTTGCTACACTAGCATCTACGCATCGCTCATTCAGTAATGAATTAGAGCACTCTAACCACTGGGGCATGATACATAGAATCGCCGACTGACGTCAATTCGGTCGGGTTACAATCCTGGGTAAAAAAAAATCGGATGTGGAACCGTACTGATGTGCTGTGAAACAGCAAAACAGATCTGTCTGCGGGATGATTATCTATCTATATATATACATATATATATATATACTTTTCTGCATCTATCTATCTATCTATCTATCTATCTATCTATCTATATATATATATATATATATATATATATATATACTTTTCTGCATCTATCTATCTATCTATCTATCTATCTCTATCTCTCTCTCTATATATATATATATATATTAGTGAATAAAGAACGAAGAAAAACTTACAACGTCCAAAACATTAATTTTAAACAGTGCTCGATATATAATATAGAGCTGTGAATATTTATTATAAATCATATTTTAGAACATGTACAATTTTTTATATATATATCCATTACAATTTCTACATTATGTTTCGTCATTGGACTTTCAATGTCATTAAATCACCTGATGAGACATTGAAAGTCCAATGTCGAAACAAAATATGCAATTTGTAGTGGATATATATATATATATATATATATATATATATATGTAAAATTTGTACATGTTCTAATATATATATATATATATATATATATATATATATATATGACAAGCATATATTTTCTGTTATTCAGTTATTCAGTCATTACTGTTTAAAGTGCTCGATATCATGGATAGAGTGTATGTTAAAATAAAACCAAGCAGGGAGAACCTGTCATCGCTGGGTTTTGACATCAGTGTCCAGTCATATATATATATATATATATATATATATTATAATCATAGAAGCACGATGTTTTACTGCCACTGTTTTGCAGGGGGTTACATAGGAGGAAAGTTATGAGAAGGAGTGACAGGTTATAGGGGGTGTCAGTAAGTGGGTAAGAGAAAGATGAGAATACTGATGAGAGTGGAGTGGACAGAGAAGGGAGCATGATAGAGAGGATGCAGGTTAGTAAGATATATATATATATATACATATATATATGTGTGTGTATGTTGGGGGTTGTGTATGTGTGTGTGTAAAGGAGATAATGATATCCAGATTTATATAAGTAAAGAAACTTTTTGTGAGAAAAATGTATGAAAAAAAGAAAAAAGTTTATGTCTGATATCTGTGAAGTTGTAAGGGACGAAATGCATCACACGCAATTCTTATATATATACTATACTTTGGCCATCAGAAAAACAAACGTATCTCGATATGTGAAGTTACAAGTTTATTCGCCTGAAGAGAGTGAACAGGTGTAGCGACACAAATACCATTATGGACGCTTTTTTTTATAATTGTGTCTCCCCGAGCAAGGCATTTTACTGCCACTGTTGTGCAGGGGGTTACATAGGAAGAATATTATGAGTAGGAATGAGAGGTTGCAGGGGGTGTCAGGAAGAGAGTAGGAGAAGGAAGAGAATTCTGATGAGAGTGGGGTGGACGAAGAAAAAGCATGAGAGAAAGGATGTAAGTTAGTGAGACAGGAGATTTTACTTTTAAATTCTTGGAGATTATAGCTGTCGGGAAAGCAAGTATGCGGATGGCAATTCCACAGACGGGGAGTGCGAGAAAAGAAGCTGATGGAGTAGAATTCGCGTTTACAATTTATTGGTTTCACAGTAAAAGGGTGGAACCTAGTTGCTAATCTTGTGGCTCGAGTAAATTCATATATAGGAGGTACCATCAGAGCAGAAGCCGTGAAAGTATTTGTAGAAGAGACACAGAGAAGCCCCACTGCGTCGTTGAGAAAGCGACTGTATCCTCGCTGCCAAGTAGGGATCGATCACATTACAGATTCTCCACTGGATTTGGTCGAGAACACCTAAGTGGATAGCAGGAGCACCCGGCCAGATATGGCAGCAATATTCAATGACGGGCGGATGGTAGATTTGTATATGTGCAGGATAGTTTCAGACGGGAAAAACTTCCTGGCTCTACACAGAGAACCAACCTTAACAGCGGATTTATCTATGGATTCTATATAGTTATTCCACTTGGGGTCTGAAGTGAGAGTTAATCCGGTGATAAGCCTGATCCATGTTAATGGGCGGGAGGAACGATTGTCTGTGGTGATTATAAGATAGCAGCCTCGTTTTGGAAGCATTAAATTTAACGAGCCATTACTTACTCCAGTCCACCACGGATTGGAGGTCCTTTTCAATCTCGGCAGCGAGGTTTGCTTTGTCAGCCTCGGTAGATTTTTGATCGAGACGATAGTAAACAGTAGTGTCGTCAGTATTTATGCCCACTTGGGATCTTATTACATCATGGAGATCGTTAATATAGATAACGAAAAACCTGGTACCTAGAATAGAGCCTTGTGTAACAGCCGCATTCATGTGACTGTATTGGGAGGCTTGTCCGTTCAATACTACCCTCATTGTGCGATTTGAAAGGAAGGACTGGATTAGGTCAAACAATTGTCCAGTTATACCATAGCCCTGCAGCTTGCATAGAAGGCCACCATGCCAAACTCTGTCAAACGCTTTGGAGATGTCAAGGGCCACAGTTCGGGCTTAGCCGTTTGTGTCGAGGGACTGGTGTATATACTCAGTGATGGTCGTGAACATATCAGCAGTAGACCTTGAGAAGTGGAAGCCATAATGTTTGTCCGGGAAGAGCTCTGTGGGCTGTGAGGTGTTGTACAACTTCGTCGTTGATGATGGCTTCTACCAATTTGCCAAAGATAGTGCGATGGTTAGCGAAGTCAGAGGGTTCTACAATTATATTATATATATAGAACCACGGAGGAGGATTTCCAGCAGGCAGGAAAGCAAGAAGCAGAAATCAGAAGTTATAGAGTTTAGAGAGAACAGAGGAGAGTTCTTTAGTTCTTTAGGACAATGATGGGTATTCCTTCGCCACCGCTCGCCTTATGGGGGTCAAGTTTAGAAATTATTTTGGAGACCACCGAGGGAGTAATTAGTCAGTTGGGCCTGGGTTCAGAGAGCAAAGTCTGGTACAGATACTCCAGACTAGTCCAGTGTCGAGTTAGTGGAGAATCCGTGAGTGAAGCACTCAGACTTGTCTGTCGAAGAGGTGAGGACCTCAAATTGATTAATGGGGATTGAGTGACTACTGCAGTTCAGCAAGATTTAAAAAGCCTCCAGTAGTCTTTCGGGAACTTTCGGGATGCTATGCGTTGCTTCATTCTGGCTGCAAACATCAGCTTAGCTCCTTTAAGAACCTCCTTGCATTCATTGCGAGCCGAGGCAAACCGGCGCCTGTTATAGTCTGACGCGTGACTCCGGTAAAGCCGAAAGAAGTGATTTCAGTGGGCGATGGCAGCTGAGCAGGCAGGGAAGAACCAGGGGGATAAGTGAGAATTAAGTCTCAACTTTCTGGCAGGGATGAAAGTGTCGATGCCTGCCTTAACCCAAGAGGAGACTTCAGCCGCACAGTCTTCAACAGAAAGGCTAAATACTTTATTCCAAGGGACGTCACTCAGGAATGAGTCCCAATAGGCGCTTTTGTAGCAGTAAGATATTCTGCTGGTCTGAAGTTCTTGGGTGGTGTGGAGGTGGAACGTGATATTGACAGAAACTAACGCATGATCAGAGTTTCCGAGAGGGTAGAGCTGCTTGACATTGACTAAAATTTATTTAAATATTCGACACTTGGAATTCGGCATGATTCTGCTCAGTTAAGTGACAAACTTCTCCACATGACATGCATATACATATACTAGCAGTATAGCTCGGCGTTTATCGGGTGTAATGAAAGCTTTAAAACTAATTCATGGTCCTGGAGCTCAGACTCAGCCTAAAGAATATTTGTGTGAAGTTTGGTGGGAATCGGATAAAAATTGTGCATTTGTATAAAGGATATCCAGACAGATAAACAGACACACATACACAAACATCTTGCCCCTTATATATATATATATATATATATATATATATATATTATCGATTTTCTGCACTATTTTAAGAACTGCAACCTTGAAACTTCTGAATATCGTTTCTTATGACTATGAGTGTATCAAATTTGATTAAATTCGGACCACTCCTTCTATAACCCGATTTTTCCATTATCGATATTTATCGAGGGTACCTCGACACAAAACCTAGCTAAGAACACTCGCAGACGCTTATAGTACAACTGTGTAAATTTTCAAGAAAATCGGTTCAGCCGTTTCGGAGTCTATAGGTAAGGGACACACACACACAGAGACAAAGTTCCATTTATAAATAAGTTTATATATATATATATATATATATATATATATATAAAGAGACATAAAAATTTCGGGATGAGATAATTCGTAAGGTCACTTTTTACTCGCTTCGCTTTCTTCGTTTACATCTTGGCACCCCAGGTACACGGCTCAATATTGATACTGCTGCCGTCTCCATAAAGAAAGTTTTAAACAATTAAAATTAAAACCTAAAACATCATTATTATTAATTCAGTTATTATAAAGCTATGAGAATCAACACCTTTTTTTTCTCCTCTACACAAACCCGTGACTTTGTGACTATCGGAGAAGCAGTTCATTTCCCTTTCTCTCCCTTTTTCTTATACTTGTGATATTTTTCTTTTAACAATCGACTTAATTTTGAGGTAAGAAGACCTAAGAAATTTTTTGTATTTTTCTAACAAATTATTTGCATACTCATCACACACATCTATATGAATAACATACTAGAAAGATTTTACACACTTATTCTTTATCTTATAATTCTGTCGGATGTTTGTTTGTTTGTTTGTTTGTTTTGTTTTGTTTTACGGCATATCAACCTCAATGGGTTATTTAATGCTGGTAAGATTTTTGCATTTGTATCATTTTTCCTTCAAAAACGTATTTTTGTTGGTAACATTTTTCTCTCAAAAACGTATTTTTTACGTAACGTTTCATTCAAAAACGTATTTTTCTTGGTAACATTTTTCCTTCAAAGGTGTATTTTGTTGGAAAAATTTTTCCTTCAGAAACGTATTATTCTTGGTAACATTTTTCTCAAAATAACGTATTATTGTTCGTTACATTTTTCTCTCAAAAAGGTATTTTTCTTGGTAATATTTTTCGTTCCAAAACGTATTTTTCTTGGTAACATCTTTCTTTCAAAAGTGTATTTTTGTTGGCAACATTTTTTCCTTCAGAAACGTATAATTTTGGTAACATCTTTCTCACAATAACGTATTTTTGTTGGTAACATTTTTCTCTCAAAAACGTATTTTTGTTGGTAACATTTTTTCTTCGAAAACGTATTTCTGTTGGTAACATTTTCCTTTCAAAAACGTATTATTGTTGGTTACATTCTTCTCACAATATCGTATTTTTGTTGGTAACATTTTCCCTTCAAAAACGTTTTATTGTTGGTAACATTTTTCTCTCAAAAACGTATTTTTGTTGGTAACATTTTCCTTTTAAAAACGTATTATTGTTGGTAAAATTTTTACTTAAAAAAATGTATATATTTTCCTATAAAAGTCTTTTTTTCACGCATATATCTCATAAAAGTCCGCCTCTACACCTTCACATCGTTTTGATTCTAGTTTGTGTTGGGGGTTAACTATTTGCCTATAGCTGAAACCCTAACAGGTGCTACCACTCCGGGTCAGGGTGGACCTGGGTACAACAGCAATTATAAAGTGGTTCCATGCTCCTCACAACCCCTCACTCAGAGGCCTTGCTGCTGAATGCAATTCTGTCGTATTCTGATCCATATTTGATTTACGTTTGATCCCAAATTCACAATTTTACTCAATGTGTACAGTTCATCCAAGTACTATTCATTCTAGGATTGAGCTGGCGCTTGTAAAAATGAAGGATAGCATTAAGCGGTCAGGTACTTATTCAACTCGATACAGGGAGCTGATCATTTTACCTACATCTTTAGACATGGATTGATATTGAATTTGTTGGATTCGTTGCGTTTTAAAACAGGTTGTTTAATACGTGTCTTAAATTTATAATTTTTATCACTTATGTAAGTACAATAAGTGATATATGCTTGGACAATCATGTCTCGAAATAACCATGATTGACTGGGCATAAGTTTCTTCTGCAGTAGTTTGCCATTATATTGTGCGGTATACTGGTAGCCAACCAAAGCTATAGAACCCAATCTGTACGGCTATTTGAGCCACAGCTGAATGAAAGAGAGTGGTTAATACCTTTTCCAAGAGTGCTTGTGCCTATGTGAATGTAATAAATTCAACTTAAATTCGATCTCGGCCCTCCGATTTCTCGTCCTTATCCGATATCCAATTCACCACAACGCATATTAATGAGTTGTGTAGATATACAAAAGGATGACATATCAAAGATTTTGTGTGGTTCCAATTAGAAATCTGAATTTTAAAATGTTTTTGATACAAAATGTATTGTGTTTATGGACGATACTAAAAGAAAAACACATCATCATCAAAAAGTCAGTCAGTCAGTTAAGTGCGATACGTGATACGCGCATTGGGCGATCATGTCTCAAAAGAGACATAACTGACTGGGCAGAAGATTGTCCCGCAGTGGGTTGCCATTACTTGCTGCGGTAGACTTGTTGCTCTAGAACCCAATCTGCCCTATTATTTAACTCATAGCCAGAGATGGAAGAGATGTATTATATAGTATTATATAGTAATTAGGGGGATCAGTTTATTACTTCATAACAATATAAAACTGATCCCCCACTTTATGACCAGTAGAAGCCTTAATCATGCTTTCACCTATTATATTCAGTCTGTCAGTTAAGTGCCATACGCTTTAGGCGATCATGTCTCGAAAGAGACATGACTAACTTGGCAGAAGATTATCTCGCAGTAGGTTGCTACTACATTTTGCGGTAAACTGGTTGCCAGCCAAGGCTATAAAACCCAATCTGTCCTGTTATTTAAACCATAACTGAGAAGAGAAGAGATGGATTAATACCTTTACAATGGTTATTTGCGCGTAAGTGTATGCTCCCCGATCTCTCGTGCCGAGTCGATATCCACTGCACCACAACGCACATGCCAACCAATTAAAAGGCGCAAAATATCACACGCTCACACAAACGCACACACACATAAAGAACCACAAATGAACATAGACAAAATAAAAATTTACAAACGGACACACAAAGCATTGTTCTTACCTAATTATGAATGAAATTAATAAATTTCTTGGTCAAATTCACAAACCACAGAAATACATAAAAAATAATTTAGGAAATAAAAATGAAAGAAGCAGCCGATACTTACAGAACTTTACCATTTTTTTAAACGGGTTTTTTGTTGAGTGTTTTTTGGGTTTAGTTTAGTTTAAAATAGTCTACGTCACGGTCACATCTGACTTAACTGTACTCTTTTTTTTGCCTTGAAATCAAAATACTTGTTCGAATCTCATTTTGTCTGCCAAAGTTAAGTTTTTGACACATTGCTTTTGCCTTGTGTTTGTTAAATATATTTTTTGTTCTTTTTTTTCTTTGTCTTTAACCACACTCACTTACTTTACAGAAAGTGTGTTTAATTTCTTGTATATTTATTAGGCTGTGTTATTCCTGTTAATTCTAGCACAATGCAATGGCTTTAATCCTGTTTCGGCATTGAATGCGTAGTGGGAATGGAACTCCATGTATATCGAACGCTCAGAGACTGGCGAGTTTAAATGAATGGCTACCAATAAATTGCCTTTAGTAATCAGGAGTGAAAATGTATTTTCACTTGCCAACGATCTGTTTGTGAAATTTTAATTAGAAGATCGATTTTTCATTCGCTCTGATTGTGTAATTCTCATTTGTTCCTTGTTTCTCATTGAATGGTTTATTTTTTATTACTAATTAATATTTTGCATTGTTTCTTCAAATTGATTTATGTTTTTTTTCTTTTATTGAATTGGCGTTTTCTTCATTTCTTTCTTGCCATTTACCTGGTATGTGCGTTGTGGCGCAGTGGATCTCGGCTCGGAACGAGAAATCGGGGAGCCAAGTTCGAATTCTAGTTGAATTCATTGCATTCACTTACGCGCAAATACGCTTGAGAAAAGTATCAATCCGTCTCTTCCTTCCAGTTATGGGTCAAATAGCAGCACAGATTGGGTTCTCTTCCCTTCAGTTATGGGTTAAATAATAGGACAGATTGGGATCTATAGCCTTGGCTGGCAATCAGTCTACCGCAGAAAGCAATGGCAACCGACTGTGGGATAATCTTCTGCCCAGTCAGTCATGTATCTTTCGAGACATGATCGCCCAAGCGTGTTTCACGTATGGCACTTAACTGACTGACTGAATATAATAATTGAAAACATGATTAAGGCTTCTAATGGACATAAAATAGAGGATCATTTTTATATTATTATGAAGTAATAAACTGATCCCTCACTAATTAATACTTAATAATATAATATATCTCTTGCTCTCGAGCTTTGAGTCAAATAACAGGACAGTTTGGGTTCTATAGCTTTGACTGACAACAAGTCTACCGCAGAAAGTAATGGCAATCTACTGCAGGAAAATCTTCTGCCCAGTGTTTATTTGGTCACATTTCATGAGAGTATCTTGTTCAACCTTTATATGCCTAGAGATGTTAATGCATTTTGATGAGGCTTCCTTCCATGTCTTAATTTAGGGTCGTGTGTAAAGTCGGTATTTAGTTTATGTCATTACTAGCAGTATAACCCGGCGTTGCTCGGGTGTAATGAAAACCTTCAGCTAATCCATGGTCCTGGAGCTCAAACTCTTTGGACATTGGCACGAAAGACTAAAAAGCAATAGTTGTTTCCAGTTAAAGCGAAACCGTAGACTGAAAGAAAAATTAATGAATGTAAGTCAAATTATGATTTCCGGTTTCGATGTCAAATACGTTTTCCGTCGCAGACTGAATTTTGAAGGTTAAATAAGTACTCGGGGTAAATGGCATCATGGCTGAGACTAAGAACTACAATTATACCTATTTAGAGCCAAACCCGAAGCAAAAATGTATATAAAAGGGCTGAAAACCTGATTTTGATCAGATCCGATAGGATATCGGGGTATCGACTTCCGATATCGGAGTCAAATAAGTCATCCAAGGATACACTCGCCTAAGAAAGTCCATGAAAACTTATTGTACCCATCGGGAGTAAAATTGGAGAAAATGGGCCATATGTTTGGCTGAATATCTGTTTTTGATGCGATTCGATAGAATATCGGGGGTATCGATTTCCGATATGGGGGAAAATGAGACGTCTGCGAAGATCTACTAATGTTTGAGACCATAAACACTAATTATACCAAGTTAGAGCAAATTCTGCAGCAAGAACCACATTAAAAGGGCTGAAATCCTGAGCTTGATCAGACCTGATCGGATATCAGGGTATTGATTTCCAATATCGGGGCGAAGTCGGAAAAAATATATAAGCCATGACCTGCCTGAATGCCTTAAAAATCTTTATGTGAAGTTTGGTGAGAATCGGATAAAAATTGTGGATTTGTATAAAGGACATACAGACAGAGAGAAAGACAGATAGACAGGTACACACACAAGTATCTTGTCACACCCTTTTAGTTGTGACTGTCATTGAAAGTCCTCATGTGATGTGGTTTAACTCACTATTTTTAACGATCTATCTGCTAAATGTTGTATATCGCTGACTCTCCATCAATTCCTGAACGAGATTTGTTTTATTTTTTATTTATTTCACCGTACTCAATTCGGGGAAGCCACTTCTACGCATAGGGATTGCAATGAATGAAAGTGAAAGAATTGAAGAAAAAAAATTAAAAAGGGATTCAGGACAGAACATGGTGATTGATGTTGCATTCAAAGTTTTGGAAATTTTAGTTATCATGGAAGGGAAGTGAGTTTTTAGCGGAAGAAATTAATTCACTTTTACAAAAATTCACAAAGACGTGTGAAATCCTGGTATTCCCAAATAGAAAAAGGATTGACCATGTGATTAAAGAAAAAATCAAAACCAGTTTTCGCAAGTAAGTGTTAAAATGATTTTTGATCAATGGAAGAGACTTGCGAGACCAAAAAGGATTAGTAAGCGAGTAAGTGCGAAAAATCTCGATTACAATAAAAGGATTTCATCAATATCAGTCAGCCAGAGAGTCAGATGGGAGCCGCGGGACAAACATCTAAAAATGTAACTTCAACTTCAAGCGACACGGACATTGTCCTCTTTCTCTTTCTCCCTATTTCTTTCAACAATTACTACTACGAACTCTTGATACCCTTGGCTTTCTCAGTGAACATTAATTTCTACGAATTCTTGTTATTCCTCTTTTTTAAAAAATAACTATTTTAAAATGGAAACTGTATATTTTATTCTTACACTATTTTACACAATTCCACATATTCCAACTTGCCGACAACCAACCTTCTGATGAAAACCTTTTGAAAATAATTCTGCAATGTATGGAAGTTCTGTTAAGTAAGACACAAGGCCGAATACAAGAAAAATTAACCAGCTCCCTACGCTACAAGTTCCACAGACGGGAAGAGCAAATAAATAAACTGTTGGAGTAAAAGTGACGGTTGAATTTAGCTGTTTTAACAATAAAATGGCAGAACTTAGGTGTCAACCTATTAGCACTTAAATTCATGTACTCGGGTTACGAAGGAAAAAAAGGTTCACGTACTTTCCCATACTTTTAGTTTTGTTGTAGCTTGCGTTGATGGGTGAAACTACCTTTTGTGTAGCTATTCTATCATAAATTTACGCTCTCACGCCCTGATTGAGCACTCTGGAAGAATGGTAAAAAAAAAAACAGTAGCTACTCTAGCATCTACGCATCACTCATTCAGTAATGAATTATAGCGCTCTAACTACTGGCGTATGATACGCTAAAAGTCTGCATCCTTCTACCGAGCGCCTATAGCTCAGAGATAGAATCGCCGACTGATGCTAATGCGGTCGTGTTTCAGTCTTGGGTAAAAGCAATCGGACGTTTAACCGTACTGATGAGTTGTGATACAGCAAAAGATATCTCTCTGCGGATATATATATATATATATATATATATATATATATATATATATATATCATCACTCTTGCTTTCACCTTTTTTAATTCTCTCTTTAAAAAGTTTTTTTTTCATTTTTAACCTCTCAATCTCTGAAGAAGCTCTTTAAAGGTGAATAATTTTGGATTGAGACACGTTTTTTATCCAGTTATTCATTCATCTTGCTGAATCCTAATCCATATCTTCAAATCATGCATGCATACATACATACATACATACATGCATACATACATACATACATACATGCATACATGCATACATACATACATACATGCATACATACATACATACATACATACATGCATACATGCATACATACATACATACATACACTACCGGCCATAATTATCAGGCCACCCCAGTTTTTTTAAAGAAATTATGTATTTCATACTATTTTTAGTATTTCTTACCAAGGGGAAAATTCTAAATGAAAACGGAATTGTTCTTTTGTTATCATTACTTTGCAAAATTTTACAATGTAAATAATGACAATTTACACATCGCAGATTTGTTATATATATATATACTACCGGGCATAATTATTAGGCCATCCCAGTGTTTACAAAACTGATGTATTTCATGCTATTTCTAGTATTTATTGCCAAGTGGACAATTCTAAATGAAAATAGAATGGCTCTTTTGTAATTACTACACAATAACATGTGCATCAAATAAACTGTTCTGGTGTCCAGTTTTTGTGCTCTCTTCCCTATGCTAGTCTCTTCTTATTATTGGCTGGCCGAAGCAAAGACTTTCTAGCTGTCTTGTAAAAGTTTACAAAGTAATAATAACTAAAGAACCATTCTATTTTCATTAGGAATTATTCACTAAGCAATAAATTCTAAAAATAGTATGAAATACATAACTTTTTTTAAAAAAACTGATGTAGCCTAATAATTATGGCCGGTAGTGTCCATATCTATCTATCTATATATAGATTTAATTAATTTTCTATGGTATTTTCTCTGCACACTCTATCGCAATATATTGTCTTTCTTTTGGGAGTTAAGGTATATAATTATTGTCTATATATATTATCGTCCCAATCGTTTTCGGATAATTCTATAGCCATGTTTTTTTTTTTTTTTTTTTTAATCATCTCACCCCAAGCAAGGCATTCCACTGCCACTATTGCGCATGGGGCTACATAGGGGAAGGTAAAGAGAAGGAGTGGATAGACATAGGGAATGTCAGGAGAAAGGTGACAGATGAGTAAGGATAGCGAGGATGAGGGTCGGGCAGATGGGAAGAGTGCTTGATAGAATGGGAGCAGGTTAGTGTGTTAGGAGGTGTGTATTGACCTTACATTTAAACTCCTGGAGATTGTAGCCGTCGGGGAAGCAATCGTGTGGAAGAGAATTCCACAGTCGGGAAGTGCGAGGAAAGAAATTGTTGGAGTAGAAGTTACGGCTGCATTTTATCGGTTTCACTGTAAAAGGGTGGGATCTAGTTGCTAATCTAGTATCTCGTGCAAATTCGTATTTAGGGGGCACCAGTGATCTAAGTAATGTTTAAGGGCGTTTTCTCTCTTGTGTTGTTATTTTCTTCATGTTCTGATTGTGCGTGTGCCTGTGTAATGTAAATGCATTTATGCAGACATTCTGTATAAATTCATTGAATATGAGGAAGAAATAAGTTGTTTCTGATCAGTAATTAATGATAGAATAGACTTATTGCATACTTGATATAAATCGATACCTAATGATTCAACTTGCAAATGCATTAAAAGTGAGAAAGGAAACGAATATCTATGGCAAGTAATTGCGACCAACATTACAGAAGAAACAGGTCCAGATGATATGCAATTACCTTGGATACAAGTCATGGCGCAATGGCTATCGTGACTGAATGAGAAATCAGAGTGATAAGTTCGAATTCAAGTCGAATTTGCTGCATTCATTTACGCGCAGGTACCCTTGAAAAAGGTGTGAATGCATACCTTTTCTCTCCAGATACGGGTTAAATAGTAGAACAGATTTTATTCTATAACCTTGGCAACCAGTTTACTGCAGAAAGAAATGGCAACTTACTGCAAGAAATTTTTCTCCCTTATTATTTAAGTGTCTTACGATGCATTATCGCAAAAGCGTGGGTTCGTTATGACACTTAATTGACTAAATATGCAATGCCAAAAAAAGATAATAGAGAAATATTTGATGACTAATCTAAACTTATATAATAAATGGAACTTTGTCTCTGTTTTTGTGTCTGTCTGTGTGTGTGTGTCCGTTACCTATAGACCCCGAAACGGCTGAACCGATTTTCTTGAAACTTTACACAGTTGTAATATAAGCGTCTGCGAGTGTTCTTAGCTATGTTTTGTGTCGAGGTACCCCCGATAAATATCGAAAATCGATAATCGAAAAAATCGGGTTATAGAAGAAGTGGTCCGATTTTAATCAAATTTAATACACTCGTAGACAAAGACATAAGAAACGATATTCAGAAGTTTCAAGGTTGCAGTTCTTAAAATAGTGCAGAAAATCGATAATATATATATATATAAAAAGCAAGATGTTTGTTTGTCTCTTTATTTGCCTGTACGTCTGTATTTTTTTCAGCCCTTTTATTTTAGCTTTTGCTTCGGGTTTGGTTCTAAGTAGGTATAATTGTAGTTCTTAGTCTCAGCCATTATACCATTTACTCATAGGACATATTTAGCCTTCAACATTCAGTTTACGATGAAAAAAACTTATTTGATATCGATACCAGGAAATCAAAATTTGACTTACATCCATTCATTTTTCTTTCAGTCTAAGGTTTCGATTTAACTGGAAACAACTATTGCTTTTTAGTCTTTCGTGCCAACGCCCAAAGAGTCTAAGCCCAAGGATCATGGATTGGTTTTAAAGCTTTCATTATACCCGAGCAACGCCAGGCTATACTGCTAGTTCTACTATAAAATGTGCCTTATTTACGAAAAAAATAACACACGCTTTTGAAATATACAAATCTGTTGTTCATCTCAGTGTTTTCGACAGGCTCCAGAGGAGAATCTGTAATGTGATTGACAGCTTGACCGCAGCCACTTTCTCACCGGCGGGATGTGGCTTCCCTCGGTCTCTTCTACAAATATTTTTATGGCTTCTACTCCGACAAGCTTAGCACACTGGTGCTCCCTCCACATCAATTTACTCGTGCAACCAGGCTGGCAGCAAGTTCCACTCTTTTACAGTTAAATCAACCAAATGCAGTCGACAGTTCTACTCCACCATCTTCTTTTCTCGCACTTCTCTACCTATGGAATTCCCTTCCATATACTTACTTTCCTGACGGCTACAACCATCAGGAATTTAAATGCAATGTCAATTCCCATCTCTTATCCACTTGACTCCAGTTCTTTTCTACATCACCCCGTGTATCTTGTTTTTATCTGTTCTTTCACCCTTCGCAACTGTTTTCACTCCTGCGTTCATATCCTTCTCTTACCCTTTCTATGACCACCCCTGTAACTGGTTCGTCTTTCTCTTCACTCTCCTCCTGCTGCTTAATCTTTTACTCTCTTATGTAGTCCCCTGCGCAACGGTGATGGTGTTGCAAGGTAGGGCCGAGAGGTGTGAGT
The DNA here is from genome assembly GCA_037127315.1 of Ascarosepion bandense. NCBI lineage: Eukaryota > Metazoa > Mollusca > Cephalopoda > Sepiida > Sepiidae > Ascarosepion > Ascarosepion bandense. The sequence goes on from JBBBDQ010000510.1 coordinate 1,542,823, forward strand.
GCTAATCGACCGTGCAACTAAGAAAGTAGACACAAAGGCAAGAAAAGGAGACGGTAATAGCAAAGAAGGATAACAAACGGCCGTCTATTCCCTCCAGTTATGGGTTAAATAATAGAACAGATTGGGTTCTATAGCCTTGGTCGGCAACCAGTCTACCGCAGAAAGCAATGGCAACCTACTGCGGGATAATCTTCTGCCCAGTCAGTCATGTCTCTTTCGAGACATGATCGCCCAAAGCGTGTATCGCGGATGGCACTTAACTGACTGACTGACTGACTGACTGGAGACGATGCAAATCGGGTCTTTATTGTTTTCTTAAGCGAACGGTGAAGGCGATGGAGGTCGTGTATCTGGAGCGGGATTCGGACATCGGCGGGGGTTGGAACCGGTCGCTGGACGTCAGTGCGTACTGGAACAGGTCGTCGAACGTCAGTGGGCACTGTAACCGGTCGTTGGACTTCAGTGGGCACTGGAACCGGTATCGGGACGTCAGTGGGCACTAGAACCGGTCGTTGGACGTCAGTGGGCACTGGAACCGGTAGCGGGACGTCAGTGAAACGCCGCAGTAGGTAGCTAGTGCCTGCCGGAGTTGCTGGAAGCTGCAGGAAACTGCAGGAGTGAGCTGGAGACTGCAGGAAGTGAGTTGGAGACTGCAGGAGTGAGCTGGAAGCCGCTGGAAAATGCAGGAGCGAGCTGGCTGCCGCTAGAGACTGCGGGAGTAAGCTGGAAGCCGCTGGAAACTGCAAGAGTGAGCTGGGTGCCGCTCGAGACTGCAATGGTACCACCTTGCTTGGGGTGAAACGATTAATAATTCGTTCATGTTTGGAATCTGTCTTTTCGAACTGTACTAACTTCATTAGAGAGTTGGGAATTGTTAAATAACGCCACTGAGTCCATGTGTTCTAAAGTCACCGTGGTAGAGATACGATTCTTTAGATCATCGGTCTAAACAACAAACATCTTTTTAGGCAAAATAGTTGTGGAAAAAATAATTAGATTTTACTACAATGTCAGCGAAAATTATGTCTGTATAATAATACCTGGTGAAATAAAAAGCAAAAAGAAAATGCCACATGACGTCCTATAATGGCGAATAGGTAGGAAATGAGAAAGAGAGATAACTTCAAAATGGCGAACAATCACAGGCCATCATAAACCTAATGAGGCGTGATTATTTTATCATTCTTTTACAGACTGTCCATCGCTTTTCTCAAAGAAAAAGGGAAAATATTCAATAGGAAATAACAAAAAAGCCACAATAGTTAAATACTTTAAAGCGGCTTTGTTTCTTGATATTTTCTGTTTATTTTGTTTACGTCGATTCTGTATATTTTGTTTGGCATTCGATTTCGTCTGAGGTTTTTGGTGCTTAATACAGTGTAAAATTATCCAGGAGACGTGAAAAATTAAATTTACGCTCTCTTGTTTTTTTAAAGAGTTTTATTTTTCCAGCTTATAAAGAATTAGATTTTTTTTCTATAGATTTTTCGTTAGTCTACATATTAGTATGTCGGCTGGATATCGAAGAATTTCAAAAGATAATCTCAACTAGATATTATGCGTAGGTTTAAGCTATTTCTAGCAGATGAAAACTTTGCAAAAAAATCTCACAAGATCAAATACATATTTAAGCAATATTGAAAATCTAATTTTGGGGGTTACATTGTGTCGATGGTATATATGCATCACTATTGAAACACAATACAATATTGGAATCTAGTTTTACTGTTAGAATTTTTTTAAAATCATATCACCCGAGCAAGGCGGTAATGCCACTGATGTGCAGGGGGCTAAATAAGAGTAAAACGATTAGGGGGCTACATAAGAGTAAAAAGATTAGATAGGAGAGAGTGAAGAGAAGAACAAACTATTTAGAAAAGAGCAATGGATGGAAGGGAATACAGATGTGATGACATGGATAAGAGTTATGGTTAACGTTCTATGCTAATAGTTTTTATTCTCAGCTTTCTTCCATTTGTGGAATTCACTTCCGGCTTCTTGTCTTACAGTCAACTTTGACGTGCAGAAATGTAAATTCAATTCCAATGATAATCTTTTTTCTTCTGAATTCCTGTTTTTCACACTCAGTTGTCCTTTGTACCTTGAAGTCTTTATTTCTATGATTGGGATAAAGTTATTAGCGCGCACACACACACACACACACACACACACACACACACACACACACACACACACATATGTATATAGTCATCCGCAGGCAGGATAACTTAAAGTTAATGTATAGTATGGAGGATGCTAAGTGATATAATTTAATATCTAATCAAGGAAAATGAGTAAATGACGTTATTGTAATTTATTACAAAGCTTAATTGAGAAATTAATTTGTCGTATGAAATCAACCATCCATTCGTGCATAGATTACTGATGTTGTGTATGGTTAGGCGCCCCTGCTGTTTATTTCAGTGTTCTCGACAGGCTCCAAAGGAGAATCTATAATATGACAGGTAACAATATAGCATCTTGACTCCAGCCACTTTCTCAATGGTAGGATGTGTCTTCCCTCTCTCTCTATTCATCAAATATTTTCTGCTCCGAAGAGCTTAAGTCACTGGTGACTCTACCACAAGAATTTACTCGGGCAACCAGACTGGCAACAAGGTCCCACCCTTTTCCTTTTAGATCAATAAAACGCAGGCAACAATTCTACTCTAACAGCTTCTTTTCTCACACTTCCCGCATGTAGAACAATCTTCCATATACTTGCTTTCCTGACGGCTACAACCACCAGGAATTTAAATGCAATGTCAATACCCATCTCTTATCCACTTGACTCCAACACTTTCTACATCACTCCGTGTATCTTGTTCTTTTCTTTTCTCTCTACCTTCGCAACTGTCTTCAGACCTATGTTCTCGTCCTTCTCCTTCTTTTTCTCTGACACCCTCTGTAACTGGTTCGGGTTTCTCCTCACTCACCTCCTGGCTAAACTTTTGCTCTTATGTAGCCCCTGCACATCATTGACGGTACCGCCTTGCATGGAGTGAAACGATTAAAAGAAGAAAAAGAACAATGTTTCTCTGATACCCCTTGGAACTTGTCCGTCTTTGTCTTTACTCTTCTCCTGTCTAAATCTTTACTCTAATGTAGCCCCCTGTGCATCAGTGGCGGTATCGCCTTGCTTCTGAAGAAAAGATTAAAAGAAAAAAAAAAGCAATGTTTCTCTGACATCCCCTATAACTTGTCCGTCTTTCTCTTCACTCTGCTCCTGTCTAAACTTTTAGTCTTGTGTAGCCCCCTCTGCATCAGTGGCGGTACCGCCTTGCTTGAGAAGAAACGATTAAAAGAAAAAAAGAACAATGTTTTTCTGACACCCCTTTAACTTGTCCGTCATTCTCTTCACTCTCCTCTTATCTAATCTTTTACTCTTATGTAGCCCCCTCTCCCGCTCATTAATGGCGGTACCGACTTGCTTGGAGTGAAAGAAATATATTTTTGTATAATAGAAGTTTATGAATTTAACAATATTTATTAAATTTTTCAAATGGTTTTATAGTAATGTGTGTTATCTTGGAAAAGATTGTTTCTTTTCAGAGAGAAGATATTTTTAAAATTGTGGAGATGAGATTTATATTTTGGTAACGTAAACGAACTCAATTGTCGCCTCGATTCGGGCGAAAAAGAAACTTCAGACATGGACGCATAGCAGTAACGGCCAAAGTAAACGAATTATTTTTTTTCGCAGACAGTAAGATGTTCTTTTTTGGATAATACTAATTTAGTGATATAGGTCTTATTAATTAACCCATAGCAGGTGGGATAAAAAGTAGATTCATATCTTTCGTAAGTGAATATAATGAATACAGGTGAAATTAGAACTCAGATCTCCGATTAATTATTCCACTCAAATATCTAAGCTTACATCGCCTGGTATTCTCATCCAGTCACCAATCTAGGTACTAAGAAAGGTAAGTATTGCTTAACTTCTATAATCAACAGTCAGTCAACTGCCATAAGTCTGGGCGAACATGTCTCCAAAAAGACAAACTGACTGATTAGATGTTCTCGTAGTATGTTGCCATTATTCTCTGCGGTGGAAAGTTTTCCAACCAAAGTTATAGACCCTAAACTATTTAATCCATAGATGGAGGGATAAGCGACAAAGAAGAAACAAATTCAACTGTAATTCGAAATTGTTTCTCTGATTTCTCGTTCCGAGCCGATAGCCACTGCACCACAACACACATCCGCAGGGAACCAACTTAATTGTTGAAAGTATATTTGACACATCAATATATCTTAGAATTGACAAAAGATCGTAATTTTAAGACACCCGGTAAGGATAGAACTGACTATTCCGTCGTAACTGATCAAACGAGAAAGGCTTGTTGCCCATAACACCACGTTCAAGTCTCCACGCTGAAATTCAGTACTGTGCAAAAGTATTAGGACAAGAACTATTTTATCTTTTATGGGACATATTGACAGAAAATAAACAATTTAATTAAAGTAATTTTATTTGATTTGCTCAATAAATGCTTTACCAAGAAAAAATACTTGTTACAAAATAAATTTAATATTTAGTATAAAACCTTTTTGCTTTGATCACAGCCTTCATTCTGTCAGGAATTGACATCACAAGCTTCTTCAATTTATCTAATGGTATCTCCTGTCAAGCAGCTTGTATTTGTTCCCAAAGTGTGTCTTGCGAAGTAACATTAGATTTATCAATTCGAGAGGGGGAATAAGAAAAAACTCAGTTATATCCAAGGATAACAGAATAATGAGAAGTTTAAAAATAACCTGTTTAATAGAAAATAGGAAAAATTAAATATAACTTCCTTTTAATACATTTCTATTACACCAAATTTTAAATAATCAATATTTATTAGCAATTTACGTGACCTTTAACCCTATATTTGAATTTCAGCGTTGTTTTTGGTTCTCAAAGTGTGTCTTGCGAAGTAACAGTTTTATCATTTTTTTTTTTTTTTATCCAAAATATCCCATATATGTTCAGTAGGATTGAGATCAGGGCTTTGTGGGGGCTAATTCACATTACGAAGCTTCCTTCTTCCTTTTTAGTTAAACAATTCTTACAATGATTTGGTTTTTCGCCCTGTATTTGAACGTCAGTGAGACTTTTAGAAAAATCACCCCCAACACTTTTGCACCGATAGTGTGCAAAAGTTTTAGGACGGGGTTGATTTTAAACTTTATTTTGTTGCCTCATAAAAGATAAAATAATTCTTGTTCTAATACTTTTGCACAATACTGTATGTTTGTATATCGAATCATGTTTAACATATATCTGTATATAGACGTATACATTTATTATATATATATATATATATGTAATATACGTGTGCGCGTGTGTCTTCGTTTAAAGAAAATATCGTTTTATATCTATTAAATCCATTGATCATTTTTCTAATGCGAATGAGGTTGAAAAAAATCCATTTGCGAAAAATAAGACAAGATTATTGAAGCCATTTACGTTCAACAAAATCAACAAAGCATAAAAATAACTAGAGTTTAAGATGTCGTCGTCTTAGATGCATATAAAAAAGTATACTTCATTGAACGTTGTTGTTACTGCAGAGGAATTGAGCATACTTAAACGTAATTGGCAGAAATGCCCAACAAACTGAATTTAATAATGTTTACAATAAGATATAAAAAAAAGAAGAAAGAAACGAATATTGCACAAATACGATTCGGTAAGAATTTATTAGCACCTCGCCATTTTTTCCTGTTAGGAATCATTATATACCGAAATCATTACTTGTCTTTTAATCGTATCACCCCAAGCAAGGCGGTAACGCCACTGATGTGCAGGGTGGTACATAAGTGTAAAAGATTAGATAGAAGCAGAGTAAAGGGAAAAACAAACCAGTTACCGGAGTTGTCAGAGAAAGGAGCAAGAGAAGGATGGAAACACAGGTGTGATGACAGTTGCAAAGGTAATGAGAAAAAAAATGAACAAGATATTTTTTTTTTAATCGTATCACCCCGAGCAAGGCGGTAACGCCACTGATGTGCAGGGGGCTACGTAATAGTGAAAAGATTGGAAAAGAGAAAGCCGGAAACTACATCCTAAACAGGGAACAAGGGATGAGCCTCTTAACCTGTTCAATAGACGTGGGTGGAGTGTGAACCGGGCGATAGATAGATCTATCTACTCCAATTGAAAAAAAAAACCCAAAAAACAAAGTGAGAAGATTTGAAAAGAGAAAGCCGGAAACCACATTCTAAACAGGGAACAAGGGATGAGCCTCTTAACCTGTTCAATAGACGTGGGTGGAGTGTGAACCGGGCGATAGATAGATCTATCTACTCGAGTAACTACAATATACAGGGTGATGTAGAAAGAACTGGAGTCAAGTGGATAAGAGATGGGAATTGATATTGCATTTAAATTCCTGGAAGTTGTAACCGTCAGGAAAGCAAGTATATGGAAGGGAGTTCCATAGGCGGGAAGATGAATTAGAATTGTCGGCTGCATTTGGTTGAATTAACGTTAAATGGGTGGGACTTAGTTGCCAGTCTGGTTGCACGAGTAAATTCTTGTGGCGAGGGCACCAGGGACTTAAGTTCTCCGGAGCGAAAGCCATGGAAATATTTCTAGAATAGACAGAGGGAAGCCACAACCCGCCGGTGAGAAAGTGGCTGGAGTAGAGTCGGAACCTATCATATTACAGATTCTCCTGTAGAGCCTGTCGAGAAAACTGAGATGAACAGCAGAGTCGCCTGACCATTTATGACAACAGTATTCTATGCCGGGGACGGATATGTTGATTTGTATATGTGCAAGATGGATTCAGACGGACAAAACATCCTGGCCCAACACAGTGACCCAACCTTTTTAGCAGTGGATTTAACTTTTGACTCAATGTAATGGTTCCACTTCATTATATACAGAAATGTATATATACCATCATTTAACACTAAGTTCGGCGTGAATACCAGTATTTGCGGTAAGAGAAAAAAATTGATAGTGAGGATGAGTGAAAGGATAAAAGATGAACAGAATTTAAGATTATAAAAGATGGCAATGTACGTTGCGTTAACGTTTTGGTGATTATAGCTATCAGGGAATTAAGTACACAGCAGGAAGTTCCACAGGCGGGAAGTGCGCGGAAAGAAACTGTTGAAGCATACATTCAGGTTACATTTAACAATATCAGATATAAAAGAGTTGGACCTATATGCCAACCTAGTAGCGAGCTTAAATTCACTTGGCCGGCGCAGAAGGAGAAAAAGCTTATCAAAGCAATTGAAATAAAAATAATTGCACATTTATAAATCTCCCATCCGCCCGTGCAAAGAATACTGCTGCCATATCTAATCAGGTTCTGCTATCCACCTAGGCGTCCTTGAAAAGATCCAACGGAGAATCTGTAATGTAATCAATACCGACCTGGCAGCTCAGATACATAACGTTCTAAACGGGGCAATGTGGCTTCCCTGTGTCTCTTCTACAAATACATTCACGGCTTCTGCTCCGAGAAACTTAGCTCACTAGTGCCCCCATATATGAATTTATTCAAGCCACAAGATTAGCAACTAGGTCCCACCATTTTACTGTGAAACCAATAAAAAGTCAACGCAAATTCTACTCCATCAGATTCTTTTCTCGCACTTTCCTCCTGTGGATTTCCGTTCCGCTCACTTGCTTCCCCGACAGCTACAATCACTAAGAATTTAAATGTAAAATCAATAGTCATTTCCTATCTCACTGATTTGCATCCTCCCTCTCATGCTCCTTTCTAAGTCCAGTCCACTCTCATCAGTATTCTCATCCTTCTCTTAACCACTTCCTGACACCCCCTATAACCTGTCATTCTTTCACGTCATATATATATATATATATATATATATATATATATATATATATTGATCAGAATGGCAGGCCCACAAAAAGGGAGAAGATAATCCTAAAAATTTATTCAATTAATATAAAAAAAAATAGTAATTTCATCGATACTACGTGAGTCTCAGTCTTCTTTTTTTTTTTTAATCATTTTACCCCGAGCAAGGCGGAAACGCCACTGATGTGCAGGGGTAAAAAGATTAATTAGAAAAGAGTGAGGAGTAAAAATGTAAAAAGATTAATTAGAAAAGAGTGAGGAGTACAAACTAGTTAGAAAGGAACAATAGAAAGCTGAGAAAGCAGGTGCGATGACAGATACATAGGTGGAGAGAAAGGGAAGGATATACGGGGGTGGAGAGAGAGCTAGAGTCCAGTGGTTAGTAGATGAGTATTGACTTTGCATTTAAATTTCTGGAGGTTGTAGCCGTCAGGAAAGCAAGAATGCGGGAGTGAGTTCCACAGGCGGGAAGTGCGAGAGAGGAAGCTGCAGGAGTAGAATTGTCCTCTGCGTTTGGCTAACCTGACTGTGAATGGGTGGAACCCACTTGCCAGTCTGGTTGCACGAGTAAACACCTGTTCAGGAGGCATCAGTGACTTAAGTTCATCCGAGCAAAAGCCATGAAAGTGTTTATAGAACAGACAAAGGGAGGCCACATTTCGACGATGGGAAGTGGCTGCAGTCGAGTCGCCAGATCAGTACCTATCACATTACAGACTCTCCTTTGGAGCCTGTCAAGAACACTGAGGAGAACGGCAGGGGCACCTGACCATAAATGGCAGCAGTACTCCATGCACGGACGGATGGTTGACTTGTATATATGCAGGATGGATTCAGGTGGAAAAAACATCCTGGATCGACATAGTGACCCAATATTCTTAGCAGTAGATTTTGCTATGGATTCAATATAGTGGTTCCATTTGAGGTCTGAGGACAGGGTAAGTCCGAGGAGGCGTAGTGTATTACTCTCAGGGAGAATCACTTGGTCCATGCTTATGGGAGGCAGAAGAGGTTGCCTGTAATGGTTGACAGACAACAGCTTGGTCTTAGATGAATTGAAGTTGACAAGCCACTTTTTGCCCCAGTTCACCACAGAGTGAACTAATATCAGCTTGCGTTGTGCCTTCTTGTAAACTAAAGGCCAAGGTTTCATGGGGTCCATAATAAACTTAAACTCTAATAAAAAAAAACTGGCGACAGAAAACATTGTCCCCCAAAACCTTTAGTTCTGCTTAAGATTGTTTCATTCTAGTTTTTATTCTCTTTAAAATTCTGTAATATGAAAGAAGCTGAGTAGAGTATTAAGAGACAGGAAACTTTCACTAGAAACAAAGAAGAGAGTACTAGATACTTAATGACCTGTATCCTGACTCATATGCTGCTTTCTCCATCGACTCCACTTTCATCAGTATTCTCATCTTTCTCTTACCCACTTCTTGACTCCCCCTGTAACGTGTCACTCTTTTACGTAATTTTTCGGCTTACGACCTATCACGTTGAATACACCGGTTCTCGCTCGATCACCGAAGTTAAGCAACGTTGAGCCTGGTCAGTACTTAGATGGGTGACCGCTTTGGAATACCAGGTGCTGTAAGCGTTTAGTGAAGGATGTGCCTTGTGGTGCAGTGGATATCGGCTCGGAAATTAAAATCGGTGAACCGAGTTCGAATTCCAGTTGATAACCCTGCATTCACTTAGGCACTGGTACCCTTGGGAAAGGTATTAATCCGTCTCTTCCCTCCAGTTATGGGTTAAATAACAAGGGTAATACTTGGGGACCCTGCCGTTAAAAACAAATCCCAATGAATCTTGATACTCGAAAAGAGAAAATATTACTAGACACAAAAACAACAATAAATTGTTGAAAGAAAAAAGTATTACCAACAATAAATAAATAAAATTTAGTTCGCAATAAATGACCCGCCGAGGTTAATATGCCATAAAAACAAAACAACCAACCAACCAACATAATTTTCCTCCTAGGTAGCCCCCCCCCCCCCGATGATAAAAGAAACTTGTAAAAAATACTGGGTGAAGCCACGTCACGTTGGGAATGACGTAACTGATGTCAAGACGCCTGGCTAGAATTCATTATATTACACAAATTTTATTAGATTCCATCAAGAATTTCGCGAGGAAGGTTTCTCAACATGCATCTATTGTGGTGCAGTGGATATCGATTCGGAACAAGGAATTCGGGAGCCGAGTTCGAATTCAAGTTAAATTTCTTGCATTCACTTATTAATTTGGGAAACTTATTCATCCGTCTCTTCCCTCCAGTCATAGGTTAAATAACAGGACAGTTTGGGTTCTATAGCCTTGACTGGCAACCAGTCTACCGCAGAAAGTAATGACAACCTACTGCACTGTCAGTCATGTCTCTTTCAAGACATGATCGCCCAAGCGTTTATTACGTATGGCACTTAACTTAATTGAAATAGATGTTTCCTGTGTGTGTAGCATGGCCTGAGTTCACTAGATCCCCAACCAAAAAACGGACTCTGTTTTCAGTTTTCATAAATTTTTATCAGAATATGGACTTTACGATAAAAATGAAATGCATTCAGTGATCAAGCTCATGTCTCTCAAAGAGAATTATGAAAAATTCTGAAGAAAAGTTTTGCCAATCTGAAGAGATTTATAAAGACAATGGTTCCATATCTCTCAAGAGATGTCACGACCATTTAAGGAATCAATGATACATGGAGTAATTTTCACCACTTTAACAGAAACACAGATATAAGCATTCCCAAATGCAATATCTACCTTCAAATGACGGAATAGACAAGCTAACCAAAAAGCTCTATTAAGTATACAGCAAATTTAACATATTGTTTGACCTCAAATTGATCTAAATCGACATTCATACTCTTTTGCCAAACTGTCCCCAGTTGCACAATGCCAGGTCAGTCCAAGACTTTTTTTTTGTCCAAGACAAATCTAATATATCTTCGATACAATATCTATCAGACGCATATTTAGGAAGTTCATTTTAGCGTCCTTTACTTTCCGTGAATTATTGGAGTGGAAAACACACTATCAGAAATGTTATCTGGACATCCCTGAATAAATAACTAAATCACGGTTAAGGACATAGTTATTTGTAGTCTTTAGGACCATATTTCACACACTACTTGACGTATTCGACAACTTGATGCTACCACTTTAAAGTCATAAAGTAAACAGCCCTGAACGAGTTGAATCGATACCACAATGTTTCCTCACCGATGTTAAAGCTGGAAGTGACATGAGTGTACATCGCTTTTCGGGTAAGTGACGCCCATAATATGTATCATTGATCGAAGTAAAAAAATTGCGAGGCCTTTTTGGTTATTTTATACTAGCAGTATAGCCCGGCGTTGCTCTGGTGTAATGAAAGCTTTAAAACTAATCCATGGTCCTGGAGCTCAGACTTAGCCTAAAGCATATTTGTGTGAAGTTTGGTGAGAATCGGATAAAAATTGCGGATTTGTATAAAGGACATAAAGACAGATAAACAATCACACACACAAACATCTTGCCTTATATATATATATTATCGATTTTCTGCACTGTTGCAAGAATTGCACCTTGAAGCTTCTGAATATCGTTTCTTATGTCATTGTCTTAGAGTGTATCAATTTGATTAAAATCGGACCACTCCTTCTATAACACGATTTTTTCGATTATCGACTTTCGATATTAATCGGGGGTACCTCAACACAAAATCTAGCTAAGAACACTCGCAGGCGCTTATAGTACAACTGTGTAAATTTTCAAGAAAATCGGTTCAGCCGTTTCGGAGTCTATAGGTAACGGACACACACTCACACACAGAGACACATACACAGAGAGAGAGACAAATTTCCATTTAAAAATAAATTTAGTGAGATAGATTTTAACAAAATCACAAAAGATAAGGATGCTAGTCCAAAGAATTCAGGAAACAATTATTCTTTTTCTATGTGCCCTATCCTTTCAACATGTAGGCGATCATGTCTTTCCATATCTCCCTCTGACTGGTGGCTCTTATCACGCTTTCTCCTGTTACACTCCTGTTATCTTCTACTTTCCCTTGTGGCTTTTACCCTCTATCTGACCTGTTAGTATCAGATTCTCCAAGCCCTCCTTCCTCATTGCATGTCCCAGGACCTTTAGCTGTCTCTTTCTGGTGCTCAGTATTATATTCCTTTTCGTTTCCATCCTTTCAAAAACCTTATCATTGCTCACATGCTTGATCCATGATATTCGCAGCATCCTTCTGTAGAATCACATTTCAATTACTACACGTTTTTCCTTCATCTTTGATAAGATTATCTAACAGTCACTGCGATAATGACAACAGACATCACATAGCAATCTAGTATTCACTTCTTTGTTTCTAGTGAAAGTTTCCTGTCTCTTGATACTCTACTCAGCTTCTTTTATATTACAGAATTTTAAAGAGAATAAAAACTATAATGAAACAATATTAAGCTGAACTGAAGTTTTTCGGGGACAATGTTTTATGTGGCCAGTTTTTTATTAGAGTTAAGTTTGGCATGCACCCCATGAAACCTTGGCCTTTAGTTTACAACAAGGCACGACGCAGGCTGATATTAGTTCCATGGCGCCTGCTTACGTAGCATCGATCGAATTACTAATTTTATCTATCTATCTATCTATCTATCTATCTATCTATCTATCTATCTATCTATCTATTGTTTTTCTGTTTCAGTCTTTTAATATGTCTCATTCTGTTCATTATATCTATCTATCTATCTATCTATCTATATATATATATATATATATATATATATATATATATATATATATTATTTGGATAATGTTTTGGGATTATCTTCTTCGTTATTGCGGGTTTGCCATTCTGTCTTATATAAATATATATATATTCATCTTACCCGTTACACTCAATGGTCTGTAGGGCAGTACTTTTGTTACTATTTCCGTATCAAACTTTTTTTATGGGGTAAGGTTTTTAGCCTTGCGCCCAACCCCCAATCTGGAGGACTGTTGGACCATTTTTGGTCCTTACGTTTTCAGCACCTGCTATTCACAAATGGTCACCCATTATGTACTGACCAGGCTCGATGTGATGTTGCTTAACTTCGGTGATCGGACGAGAACCGGTGTATTCAACACGATATATATATGGGCACGTGAATGTCTGTCTGTAATTTTTTTTCTGGATATATATATATATATATATATATATATATATATATATATATATATATATATATATATTCAGAAAAAAATTACACACAGACATTCACGTGCCTATATTATTCCCTGGATCATTTTGAATATTAACTATTGTATCTTTTGGGTCTGACGAGCAGCTTTTTTATTGCTGTGAAATACGTATTAACCATGGAATTGTAGAATATATATATTATTGTACTCTCATATATTAAATAAATAAATTTAACATTGAGTTCTTTTGAGTTCGTCTCTATCGGAATTGACCTGACTTAAATACAAGATATTCTACGTTATATATATATATATATCGCTCCAAGCAAGGCATTTTGCTGCCACTGTCGTGCAGGGGGTTACGTAGGAGGAAAGTTATGAGAAAGACTGACAGGTTACCGGGGTGTTAGGAAGTGGGAATGAGAATACTAATGAGAGTGGAGTGAACTCAGAAAGGAGCATGCGAGAGAGGATGCAGGTTAGTGAAATAGGAGATGACTATTGACTTTACATTTAAATTCTTGGAGATTGTAGCTGTCAGAGAAGCAAGTAACGGAAGGGAATTACAAAGACGGGAAGTGCGAGAAAAAAAAAGCTGTTGAAGTAGAATTTGCATTTACATTTTATTGGTTTCAAAATTAAAGGGTGGGACGTAGTTGCTAATCTTGTGGCTCGAGTGAATTCGTATATAGGGGTAACAGTAACCTAAGTTTATTGGAGCAGAATCCGTGAATGTATTTGTAGAAGAGACACAGGAAAGTCAAATTGCGCCGGTGAGAAAGCGATTGTATCTGAGCTGACAAGTCGGTATCGATCACATCACAGATTCTCCGTTGGATCTTTTCAAGGACCCCTAGGTGGATAGCAGGAGCATTCGACCAGATATGACAGCAGTATTTATTGCACGGACGGATTGTAGATTTATATATGCAGGATTGTTTCAGATAGCATAAATATTCAAGAGATATATCACAAATATTATAGCCAACTGCTTTGAATGACAAGTGCCAATTGGGCATTAGAAGTATCTACTCGAGAACCTAGGATGCGCGTTTTAGGGCAGTGGTTATCAGATCGGTACGAGTGAGCTGAGTCTAATCCCAATTGAAAAACTTTACGCGCATATACCCTTATCCCTCCAGATATGGATTAAATAGCAGAACAGATTGGTTTTTATAGACTTTTTAATCAACCAGTCTACCGCAGAAAGTAAATAGCAACCTACAGCAAGAATAACTTTTGCCCAGTTATGTCTTTTTCGAGATATGATTGCCCAAGCGTGTATCACTTGTGGAACTTAACTGACTGACTGACTGACTCCAGAGCTTATTTGAATACAAGAGCTTTTACTTACAACTACCATGTAACTATGAACAGGTATCCAGACGGCACTGTCCAATATGCTCTCATTGGGGGAATTGCTTCTGCATCAAACTCCTTAACAACAGGAAATACGGCACCTACACCCAAACCAAGTACCTACCCTATGGTATTTGATAATTAACATTTATTTAATAAAGGCACTTGTAAATGTAGTAATCGATTTTATATTTTCACAAAGCTTTTATGTTTTTTTTAATTTTATAATCGTTCAGTTTTTTTGTGTTTTCTTTTTTTTGTTAATTACGTAAATACTTGAAAAATCAGGAATTTCGTAATTTTACTAAGAATCTCCTGTTCCCTTTCTCAGTCATTTTGAATTCTCTTTTTTCAAATGTGAATTTAAAATGGACTCTATTGCAAAACTTTGTATTCAATTAAAATTAATTTCTTTTAAGTTTAGATTGGCATAAAATATTTCCTTTTTTAAATTAGAAAAAATTCTCGTGTGTTAATCTTCAAGGATTTCATGCTAAATATTTTTATCAGTACTTATTTATATATATATTTCTTTAGTTTTATTTGCCTCAATAATCTTTTTAAGTGCAGTGAAATATATGTATGTGATTATTATGAGAAAAGCCAAAATTTACGTTATTTTATATGTGCTTAGCGTAATATATCAGCAGGTAGACCGTTAAGAATATAAATATAAATCCGAGCAAATTTACTTATTATTTATTACATTCATTAAAATTTATTTTAAAAGCTTTTGGGCTGCGACTGAACAAGCTCGCTGATTGGTCAATAACTGATGTGCAAATTTGCATTTGACATATGATGATCCTAACTTTGTACATTGAATAGAAAGAAAAAGATCACGTCCTTAACTTGCTGTTGAAATTTCTAATGCACATAATGATGAAAGAGGAATTGGAAAATTTGACACACACAAAACATTGAAGACAAACAACACATAAACTATCTAACGAGCTTGTGTAAATGTATCGCAAAACAACGTTTTAGATAAATAAACAAATGTAAGACAGGAAATTGTGGAGAGGCGTGATCGTCAATGCCCTAGATTGCACATAGAAAAAGAAAATGTTGAAAGGAAAGCAAGAAGCTGGAAGAGAGTACCATGGACAAGAAAAAAGAGAGAGAAACAATATAATTCAAATTGAATTTGCAGTTATATTTAACAATATAAAACCTATAATAATGCAACATTGGTCCCAATCTAGCACTACACTAGATTTATGTTATATGTTTGACCTTCAAACCAACTTGTAGATTAATTGGTCAGAATCTCGCTACTCTAGTATCGCTGTTGTTTCAGTTGAAAATAGATTGTAAAAAGAGGAAACACTCGCAAATACGTCTTATATTAAATTGTATGATTCAAAAATCGTTCTAAAACCGAAGTTCATGTCGAAAATGAGAATTTGGTTCATTTGGATGATATTTTGCATATAAGACAATTTCGTCTGAAATATTGATTCCGTTTTCCGTTTGACCGCGTCAAGTTTTGTAGTTCGATTATTTTAATAATAATTTAAATTACTTCGTTTTTTCATTTTTTCCATTTTGCTTTTCACTTCAAAATTCCGCGGAACTTATTTTGAGATTAGAATTCTTTCCTTTGAAATTATATTTGGAACTTGTTCCAGCTTTTTTCTTATAAATCGTCTTTAGCTAAAGAAATGATTATATTCTTGTCCTGAAGAAAGAAAGAAAGAAAGAAAGAAAGAAAGAAAGAAAGAAAGAAATACGGATAAATAAGTTACAACAAAGAAAGAAAGAAAGAAAGAAAGAAAGAAAGAAAGAAAGAAAGGGATACGGATAAATATTAAGTTAGAACAAAGAAAGAAAGACAGACAGAAAAAAAGAAAGAAAGGGATACGGATTAATATTAAGTTAGAACAAAGAAAGAAAGAAAGAAAGAAAGAAAGAAAGAATGGGATACGGATAATAATAAGTTACAACAAAGAAAGAAAGAAAGAAAGAAAGAAAGAAAGAAAGAAAGAAAGAAAGAAAAGGGAAAAAGAGAAGGAAAATACTGAAAGACAAATCAATAAATAAACAAACAGTGAGGGAATGAATCAAGAAGAGAAAGAGATAGAAGGAGATAAAAAGATAGAAAGACTACAAGATTGATAAAGAAAGAAAGAAAGAAAGAAAGAAGGAAAGAAAGAAAGAAAGAAAGAAAGAACAAACAACTCGTCGATAGAGAAAATGAGAAAACAGAAAAAAATGACAGAAGAAAATAGAAAATACTGGACGACATCAATATGAAGAAAGAGTGAACACAAAGAAAGAGAGAGGGAGAAAACGACAAAAGAAAGAAAGAAAGAAAGAAAAAAGAAAGAAAGAATAATGGTGTAGATAGGAACAGATAAAGAAAGCCAGAATGAGTAAATTAGTTATAGATAATTGTTTAAAAAAACGGAAAATGCAAAAGAAAGCAAGACATAAAAAAAAAGATAGATATGCGTAGAAAAACACAGAAGAAACATAAAGAGACCGTGAATATAAATCAAGAAGAGAAAAGAATAAAAAAAATAGAAAGAAAATGGAAGAAAAAGAAAGAAAGGAAAAGAAATAGAAATATAGAAAGAAAAGAAAAAAAAAACAATGCATATAAACCAGAGAAAAGTTATGACTATTTTGATAGGATTTCATTCATTCTTTTTATTCGCTGTCGTTAAAAAAATCAATACACTAATTTCATAACTGTTTTGTCTGGAAGAAAACTTGAATGCTCTTTTTTTTCTGACGCTCAACAATAATGAAGCAGAAATTAGGACCTAATGCACAGAGAATAATCATGACAAACAAAAATTGGAGGCAAACAGAAAAGAAAAACACAAAATTTCTCCAAGAAATCCCAAATCGACAAGGCAAATTAAGAGAAACAAATCAAATCAAGATACAATTGAAAATAAATTGACCGACCAATGATTGCGCAAAGGACACTTCAGAAAAGAAACGAACACATTAATAATAGAAGTAGAGAATGCGACACAACTCAAACAACATAGACACGAGAATTATTTTATGTGACTTGTGATTTAATAACTTGTGTGGTGATGGTTATCCACAACTTTATATCCAGTATTTACATTATTCGGACCACTGTCCTCATTTGTGTGATGTTTCGGCCGTTGTACGCTCCAGCCTTCTTCAGGTGCTAGGAATTTTGAACCGAACCCTTCATTAAAATCATTGCTGTATATGAACTTTATTCCTTGCCTAGAGCCTCTTCTGGTAGTCATGAGTTATCTCCCACTGTTATATATCGACAAACAACAAACACGCATATATATAAAAATATGAAGTTATATTTTATTAATGACGATGGACCGTGTAGAATAGGGAACAGAGAATTGAGAGAGCGCGCTTCTAATGGGTTGACGGGAGTGTAGTCTTATCTGTTGTGTCTCTCTCTTCACCGGCCGATCTCTGTTGCTCCTCTACTGGCGAATCCGTGTGACGAGGTCTTTATATAATCTTCCAGAACCGGGACTTTTTCTTCCAGTTTTGCCTCGCCCACGCACGCCCACGTAATTCTCAGAGACACCTGTTCTGTTTGCCTCTGTAGTTATTTCCGCTGCTGCCGGAAATAAGGTCAAACGACATCCGTTCCTTTCAACGACCGGAAACACCCTCGCTTGCATCAGCCTTCCTCGGGTGGGGCCAGATTGTTATATTACACCACTAAGCTTGTAATTTACCTGTTCACCATTGCTGTAGCCTGCTATTGAACTCACAACTCTTTGGGTCAAGTCGCAGGAACTAACCAACATCTATATC
Source organism: Ascarosepion bandense (assembly GCA_037127315.1). Lineage (NCBI taxonomy): Eukaryota > Metazoa > Mollusca > Cephalopoda > Sepiida > Sepiidae > Ascarosepion > Ascarosepion bandense. The sequence goes on from JBBBDQ010000510.1 coordinate 1,560,960, forward strand.
CACTTGGTCATGTGTCCTTTAGGGAAATCCTGTGATTTGACCCAAAGAGATGTGAGTTCAATTCCAGGCTACAGCCGTCGTGAACAAGTAACTTAGAAAGTTCGGTTAGAAGTATATAACTCATGATTACCAGAAGATGATCTAAGCAAGGAATGGAGTCCAGTGATTGTAATAAAGGGTTCGGCTCGAAATTTCTAGTACCTGAAGAAGGCCGGAGCGTACAACGGCCGAAACGTAGTATAAATGGCAACAAAGATGAGGACAATAGTCCGAATAATGTAAATACTGGAAATGCTACTAACATTTTTATATCCTTTGTCTCTAAGCAGCATTTGACTCTGTACAATACCTTTGCTGCCATGCATTTAAACAAGCTCGTGGGGTGGTTCAAATCTTGTCCTTCACTATTGTTAACAACCAAGAATTTAGACTTGACTCTTAATGCTATTACTTTCTTGTCCCACTTTACAATGTTGTAGTATCACAATTTTTGTTTTGAGTTATTGACGTTTTTTAGTAAACGTTTAATAGTACCCTGGTGTATTTATCCAGCAAAAATATTTGGTTGGCTCACTTGAGTCAAGGTAAAAGCAGTGCGCGTATTAACAAAAACAAATTAAATTATTGTGTACATCGCCGAAAGTAAAAGAAAAGACATTAAAAAATTATTACTTAAAAATGTACTTTGTGTGTGTGTGTGTGTGCGTGCGCGCGCGCGCGGGCGCATGCACACGTATGTGATATTTAAGCACGTGTGTGCGCGTGTGTAATAGTTCAGTCGTCAATCGACCGCGGAACCGAACGTGGCCCAGCAGGGACGTCCACATCTATGTTAGTCATGAAGTCCACAGTTTTGAAGAGAGTTGGCACATATATAAAGTATTAGTACACATGAAAACAAAGAAAACCTTACTGAAATACATTGTCACGTTTTTCTTTTAATGAAGCACCAATGAGAATCATTTGATATTCAAATATTTTTTATGGCAGCTTCGAACAAACTGTGGTTGGTAGATAGATAGATAGATAGATAGATAGATAGATAGATAGATAGATAGATAGATAGATAGATAGATAGGAAGGAAGGAAGGAAGGAAGGAAGGAAGGAGACTGAGATCAATATGAGGAGGCTTAGATATTTAATTTTGGTATTTTGCAGACTTTTGAATTATGGTGTGTTCTTGCCAGACATCAGCTCAATTTGGAGGCGAATACGGAATATCGTATTTACGAAATAGCATCTGGTTCAAATTATACGTGTAATCTATCTATCTATCTATCTATCTATCTATCTATCTAGCTATCTATATATATATATATATATATATGTGTGTGTGTGTGTGTGTGTAGTCCACTCTCTTTCTCACTCTTTCTTTCTCCCTCTTTCTTTCTAGATACATATTTTTTCCAGTGTGCGCATGTATTTACATAATTAATGTTGCCTGTTTGTATTCCTTAAGTATCGACCTCTTGTCCTTGGGATTCCCAGAAATTAATGAGATTTCCAAGATAGATTTCAACGTATCTAAAGGTAAAATATTAATTTTATTGCAATATTTTTGTTTAATTTTTTTCTTAGCTTTATTATGTTAAAGGACATTCAAATCGAAAATAGATTTGAATAATGAGGCTTACGAAGGAGAGGCATTCTCAACCAGCAATCGGTCAGGTCGTTCTTGGCTTTTTGCTGCATACCTGTCTTTCCGATCTATATTTAAAATATACAAAGACCATATATATATATATATATATATATATATATATATATATATATATATATATATATATTACGGAAATTAACGAAGATTAACGAAACTTGGTTATAAACAACCGACAATTTGAAATATTTGTTTGAACATTATTTTTGATCGATGCTCATATTTAAGTAGATATTCTGTTTTTAATTAAATTTTAATTAATCCCCTATGTGGATAGGGGTCGCAGGTTCGAATCCTGCCGAATGACACACATTTTCGTAATAAAAATTTATCGTAAATAATCAGGCCAGTAGATATAATATATAATACTGTTTAATTAAAAACAGAATATCTACTTAAATGAGTATCGATCAAAAATAATGTTCAAACAAATCATTTCATATATATATATATATATATATATATATATATATATATGGAAAGCCACACCCCGTTTGTAACTTCCTGGCTGCCTTGTGAAATTTTGCAAAGAATCATTCTGTTTCATTTATCCACTTGGTAATAAATACTAAAAATAGTATAAAATACATATTTTTTTTAAAAAACTGGGGTTGCCTAATAATTATGGCCGGTAGCATATATATATATATATATATATATATATATATATATATTTATATGTGTGTGTGTGTGTGTGTTTGTTTGTGTGTGTGGAATGCATAGACATACCATAACGCACATCAAACTATCCATAATTTAGGTCGTAGTCATAAGGATAATTTTGAACTTATACTAGCATTTTACCTATCTGATTATTGAAGATAATCTCGTATTATTCTATGTGACATCTCTTTTCAGGAAGTTACTGATAATGGTTAGCCACAGCTTCCTATCGTTTGTGGTTCTTTGGGTGTCCATAAAGTTCATGTGCGTTTTAAAATATACCTTTATTTGTATTTGCGATAGAAATAATTTGTAAAAAGCATTAGAAAAACGTAAATCTATATTTCTTAAGGTTTTAATCGAATTTTATTTAAATTTCCTCCTGTCTACCATCATTAACAATACAAAGGGTAATACGATTTTGCAGTTCACGGAAAACATTTGCCAACTGATTTACAGTAATGCCGGAAATCACATTAGTTATTTTAGCTTTCGAATTTTCTAATGAACTAGGTTTGGTTGCATACGCTATTGTTTTCACATGAAAAAATATCTAATGGATTTAAAGTACAACTGTGTAAATTTTCAAGAAAATCGGTTCAGCCGTTTTGGAGTCTATAGGTAATGGACACACACACACAGAGACACACACACACACACATACACACACACATACACACTCACAGAGAGACAAAGTTCCATTTATAAATAAGTTTAGATGTGATAACCATTTTAATTGTAAACTCATGTTGAAAGTGCTTTGGTTTTTATCATTTTGTGTAGATCTTTTTCAATGATGCTGCAGCACAAATCTGTAAGATGAGATGAAGGATTGTCATCTTTAAGACCTCGAGGTTACATTGACTCGAAGCCATTTTTAATCAAGGATCTGTGAAAACTTGTATATAGCTGATAGTTTAGACATTTCTGAAAATGTATGGCCCCCTTACATGACGTCCATATGAGTGTGCAAATCTAACAAGGCTTTTCAAATCCATGACTCTAGTTCTCAGGATAATACAGCGTGTCCATATAGTTTGGGTGCACTTAAAAAAATTATAACATTATTTGTATTTGCCATAGAAATAATTTATAAAAAAGGATTAGTAAATCAATATTCTTTAAGGTTTTATTGAAATTTTAAGTTTCCACATGTCTTCCATCACTAGCAATACAAAGGGTAATATGATTTTGCAGTTCACGGAAAACATTTGCCAACTGATTTACAGTAATGTCTGAAATCACATAAGTTATTTTAGTTTTCAAATCTTCTAATGAACTAGGTTTGGTTGCATACGCTATTGTTTTCACATGTTCCCATAAAAATTCTAATGGTGTCAAATCTGGCGAACGTGGAGGCTAATATAATGATCTTCCCCTTCCAATCTATCTGTTTACTTATCTAAATATTCTGGCAAATTTTGTGGTAAAGAATTATTTATTAACTATACTAAAAACTAGATACATTAAACTTTATAATATTTTTTACGGATTATTTCTATCACAAATACAGATAGTTATAATTTTTTAAAAGTGCACACAGACTTTATGGACAACCTTTATATATATATATATATATATATATATATGTTCAAAATAATAACTAAATAGACTCTGCAAGTATTTAAGTTTTAAATTTATACTATATATATATAAGACGACTTCGGAATCCGCTGTAGCTCTTACGGTCGATTTCCTTGTTTTAGTTAGTAAATGCTGCCATAATCCTTGCCTTCCGTTCATCTTTATGCTGAAAAGTTATTTTGTTGGTCTCTGGCTCGTCTACGCCCGACTCATAATAATCAAGAGAGTTGCTGTCTGCGAAGTTAGCCAGATGTAAGGAGTGATGTGGTCGCAGAATTGTCTGACTGACTTGACTGGGTTCCCCTGGTTTCACATGGTGCAGCGTCATGTTAAAAGATAAATAATTTCTTGACCCAAATCAGTACTACCTCCTTAAGTCACTTGATTTCGTCTTCTTCTATGTGCCCTGTCCTTTCAGGACGTAGACAATCATGGCTTTCTACGTTTCCCTATCCCTTGTGGCTCTGAGCACGCCTTCTCCTGTTACACCATGCAATCCTCGTTCCGTCATCCACCTGATTAGGTCCTTCAAATATGTTATCCTTGCTTTCCCCTGTCTCTTTTTCCCTTTAACTGACCTGTTAGTATCAGGTTCTCCAGGCCCTCCTTCCTCATTGCGTGTCCCAGTAACTTCAGCTGTCTCTTCCTGATGCTCAGTATTAATTTCTATTTCGTCTCCATCATTTCCAAAACCTCGTCATTGCTCACAGGCTCGATCCATGATATTCGCTCGATCCATGATATTCGCAGCATCCTTCTGTAGAACCACATTTCAGTTGCTTCAAGATTTTCCTTCATCTTTGTTGATATTGTCCAGCATTCATTGCCATATAGAAGGACAGACATCACGTAGCAATCCAGTACTCTCTTCCTTGTTTCTAGCAAAATTGTCCTGTTTCATACCTTACTCAACTCTTGGAATGCTTCTTTCGCCATGACAATTCGCCTTCGGATCTCTGTGTCGCGTTTTCTGTCTTTTGTTATAACACTTCCCAGTTATTTAAATTTTTGTAATTGCTTGATTCGAGTATCCCTGACCTGTATTTGGCATTTTGGGCTGCTCTTTTTACTGATGACCATGCATTTGGTTTTCTTGCAGTTTATTTGTAGTCCTTTCTTGTTATTTTCTTCAGTTACCTTCTGTAGGAGGTCTTGTAGTTTCCTTTCTGTGTCTGCTATCAGCACTGTATCATCTGCGTACCTTAAGTTGTGGCCCCCGATTACGAATCCAGGCATAACTTCTAGCGTTCTCAAAATATTCTCGCCGTACAAGTTGAACAGATCCGGTGAAAAGACTCATCCCAGTCTTACGCCCATTCTATATTTGTATATCTACTCAATTCATTTCCTGTCCGTATGCAAGCGGTTTGATGTCAGTAAAGATTCTTGATTATTCTCAAGTCTTTACCAAATATGTCCAGGATGCCGAGCATATCCATCAGTTCTTTGTGGCGTATTTTGACAAACGCTTTCGCATAATCAATAAAGCACAAGTATAAGTCCTTCATTTGTATCGCCCTTTCAGAGAGCATCCTAATCATAAACATGACATTCTTTGTTTCCCTGTCTTTGACAAAACCACACTGTTCTTGTCTTATCTCTGGCCTGATTCTGCTTCTCGCTCTATTCATCAGGATTCGGGCGATCAGTTTTGTTATATGGCTCATTAAACTGATGGTTCTTTGGAGTTCACACTCGTTTGCTCCTGGCTTCTTCGGTAGTGCTATGAAGATAGACTTGCTGATGTCATCTGGTATTACCCCAGGATTATTAATTTCATTTATTATTTCAGTAATTTTCTCTATACCAAATTCTTCCAGGGCCATCAGCAGCTCTATGACTATGCTCTCTTGTCACGCTGCTTTGTTTCTATTCAGTTCGGCTACAGCAGATTCAATTTCAGACTGCAATATTTCTGGTACGTTCTCATCTCAGCGTATTATTGGTTGCTCTCTTGTCGTGGAAAAGATCTTACCTTTGGCTTTCATGGACCAAGTGAAACTGGTATAAATCCTTCTTCATTTGCATTACCCTCTCGGAGAGCATCTTAATCATAAATATGGAATTCCTTGTTCCTGTGTCTTTAACGAAACCACACTGTTCTTGTCCTATCTCTGGCTTGATTCTGCTTCTTGCTTAGTTTTGTTATATGGCTTATTAAACTGATGGTTCTGTGGAGTTAGCACTCGTTTGCATCTGGCTTCTTAGGTAGTGCTCTGAAGATAGAATTGCTGAGGTCATCTGTTATAACCCCACTATTATAAATGTCATTTATTATTTCAGTAATTTTTTCTCTACCAAATTCTTCCAGGGCCATCAGCAGCTCTATGACTATGCCGTCTGGTCCCGCTGATTTGTTTCTATTTAGTTTGGCTACTGCAGATTCCACTTCAGACTTTAATATTTCCGGTCCGTCCTCATCTTCGAGTATTATTCGTTGCTCTGTCTTGTCGTGGAAAAGATCTTTTATATATTCTTCCCATCGTTGGAGTATTTCCTCTTTCTCCAAAATGATTGTTCCATCCTTAGATTTTATACATCCTGTTGAAGAGCAGGTTTTTCGTCCTGTCAGTTCTTTTATTTCCTTATTTAGGCCTCCATATTGCTTGAGAGCTTTTGCAAAGATGAATGAAGGCATACCTTGATCACTACCAACAATTCGTAATCACCATTAGACTCAGCTAAATCTCTTCGAATTTTCTGAAGCTTGCACACTCTGAAACGTCCATATTAAAGGTTCTGGCTTAAATACCAAACAGAACAGCGTGTCGCATCCATGTTTCTTGACTGAATTGCATCATGGCGATCTTTTCCTTACAGACGGTGCCCAACTGACCCTACTACACAGTGTAATCGACAAAATCAAAAACGAAAGTTTTGTATGAGTTTCAACGTTTGGCTATATGTAAATATATATGTTTCAGTCAGTATTTTGTTATGTGCGAGTGTGTGTTCTTTGCCACAAGGGATGGCTACCAGGGGTAACACATGTTGCCACTGACTATGGTCTATTGCCCCTGGACAGCAGCTACAGCTTTGAAATAGGCCCACGCGGAGCACCCGTCCGAAAATTGAACTATTCATGCAAAAAGATCGATAGAGATCACACCATCAACGAACACTCCACGTCCATATCCAGAGAGAAAGAAAGGAAGAGAGAGAAGAGAGAGAGAGAAAGAAGAGAGAGAGAGAGAGAGAGAAGAAGAAGAGAGAGAGATACGTGATAGTGGAACTAATTGTATGTAAGGGCAAATACAAAAGTATAGAAGCGAAATTAATTTATGGAGGCATATATATATATATATATATATATATATATATATATATTATGAGAGAGAAATGAGGGAAGAAAAAAGTTTTCCACGTATACATCTTACAGAATTTAGGCCTAAGAAAAAAAATTGAAACTGAAATAATAATAATAGTAATTATTATTATTATTATTAGTAGTAGTAGTAGTAGTAGTAGTAAAAGTAATAGTAGCACTCGTGGTAGTAATGTAAAGTATATTTTAATGTTTTTTACCCAGACTCATGCAACAATGCCTGTAAAATACTAGTAAAAATATACTGCAAATATGTCTTTATTTTTCACATAATAATTTTTATTTCATTATATATTTTGTCGAGAAATGTCAACAACGCGTCCGCAAATTTCGAATTTATTTTTTTAACATCATGCTTCTCTTCTGTTTTATGGTACATTATTATTATTATTATTATTATTATTATTATTATTATTATTCATTATAAATCTATTTCTGCTATGGTCGTACTGCATGCCAAGTCTGCAGGGAGACCTAAGACAGTGGTGTGTTGTTATGGCTACATTTCATTTTTTTTTTTTATATCTCCCTAACATCGGTAGTGTTACACAGACACAGTTCTTCTTAGTGTGTGGGCTGTACTTAACAAGACAATTTTTTGTATATCTCTTAAGATGGGCTTTCCAGGAATTCTTTCAATGTGTTATTTTGTCCCATTTTTTATCATTCCAAGTGCACCCACTATCACAGTTACGATACTTGTTTTCAATTTCCACAGTTTTTCTATTTAAATTTCTAGGTATTTATATTCTGACAATTTTTCAAATTCCTTGGTTGCTATGTAAGAATCCGCTGGACAAGCCATATCAATTAATAGGCAAGTTTTATCTTTCTCGTTTTAAACAATAATGTCCGGCCTATTTGCTTCAATTTTTCTGTCTGTATAGATGGTGTAATCACATAGAATGGTGACATCTTCTATTTCTGTAACCGGTGCTGGGTGATGTTCATACCAGTGTTTGTTTACAGATTTTCCATAGTGTTTGCACATTGTCCAATGTAAATATTGCCCCACTCTATCGTGGCGATTTTTATATTGATTTGGAGCACAGAACATTCTTAGATTAGATGGTATATTGTTTCTTGGTATTTATCACAGAACCTGGATTTTGAATCAATATTATTATGTATAATATTTGCCTGAAAGTTTCTAGTGAATAGACTTTGGTCTTGCGCTGCAAGAATAAGGCCTGCAGTCTCAGACTTTAATCCAGATGCACGCAACCATCGATGAGTATTAACTTTATCAACATTGGATTTATTGGCACGTTCTGGATATTGGCCATGCATCTGTTTCATCAGTTCAAGAGCTTTATCTTTGGCTTTCATTTTCATATTTTTTGCCGCAATATTTTGTTCTTGGCTTCTGTTTTGCTTTTCTACAGAATCTACTAACTGTAAATCATGTTTCTATTTACTGCCTTCTTTCATTATTGAATATTTTTTCTTTCTTTCTTCATGTTGCCTTACTAATTGTATCATCCAATCCTTTGTTGTTTCTTTGTATGTTAGTAAGCCTATAATTGTTGACTTGTATGACATTTCTAGCTGAATTAGACCTCTTCCACCTTCTTTACGGGGTATGTATAGACGGTCTACATCAGCCTTTGGATGATGCATCTTATGCTTAGAAAGAAGCTTTCTTGTTTTAGAATCCATTCGCCTGATGTCGTTTAGAGTCCAGTTTAAGATGTTGAAACTATATTAGACAACTGAGATTGCAAGGCTATTAATTGCCTTAATTCTGTTCTGAGACTTCAATTCAATTTTTAATATCAGTCGTAGCTTTCTATAGTACTCTTTACGCACTATTTCTTTCATTTTTTATGGTGAATGTTTTCACTCTCATTTACACCTAGGTATTTATAAGCTTCCTCTGGCTTAAATTCTTTTATTGTTACAGCAGTGTCTAAGCGAACTGAGGATGTTTGTTGTAGTGATTCACGTAAAACTGTAGCTTTAGCACATTTATTCAAATTGAATTTCATTTCAATGTCTTCACTGAAGCATTTTACAGTTTGCAGAAGACCTTCCAGCTCATTATCAATATTAGCATACAACTTTAAGTCATCCATGTAAAATAGATGGCTTACTTTCTTTTGGGCTATTTTATAACCACTTTCTGTCTTGTTAAGTTGACTGGTTAGTGCTATTAATGATATGCAGAATAGTAAGAGAGACAAAGAATCACTTTGAAATCTACCTCTTTGGTGTTTATTTCACCAGACTTATAGGTTCCATTTATATGATTGAGGTAAAGGGTTATTTTCCATATCGACATGCATTGTTTGATGAAATTGATGATGATGGGTGATATCTTGTATATATTTAAAATCTTTAAAATCTATTATTATTATTATTATTATTATTATTATATCATTTTTCATTATAAATCGATTTCTGCTATGGTCGCACTACCTACCAGGTCTTCAGGAAAACCTAAGACAGGTCGTGGCGTGTTGTTATGGCTCCATTTCCTGTTTTTTCATATCTGCCTAACATCCCTAGCGTTACATAGACAAAGTCCTCCTTAGTGTGTGGGATGTACTTAACGAAACAATGTTGTGTATATCTTTTAAGCTGGGGTTTCCATAGATTCTTTCAGTGTGTTTTTTTTTCCCATTTTTTATCATTCCAAGTGCACCCACTATCACAGGTACGATATTTGTTTTCATTTTCCACACTTTTCCTATTTCAATTTCCAGTTCTTTAAATTTTGAGAATTTTTTGAATTCCATGTTTGCTATGTTACAATCCACTGGACAAGCCATGTTAATTAATAAGCAAGTTTTTTTCCTTTCCGGGCTTTTAACAATAATGTCCGGCTATTTTGCTTCAATTTCTCTGCCTGTATAGATGGTGTAATCCTATAGAATGGTGACATCTATTCCTGTAACCGGTGCTGAGTGATGTTCATACCAGTGTTTGTTTACACATTTTCCATATTGTTGGCACATTGTTCAGTGTAAATAGTGCCCTACTCTATCGTGACGATTATTATTATTATTATGTCATTTTTCATCATATTTCGATTTCTGCTTTGGTCTCACTACCAACCAAGTCTGCGGGGAGACCTAAGGCAGGTAGTAGCGTGTTGTTATGGCTCCATTTCATGTTTTTCTATCTTCCCTATCATCTCCAGCATTACATAGATAAAGTTTTCCTTAGTGTGTGGGCTGTACTTAATAAGACAATTTTTTGTATATCTCTTAAGCTGCGGTTTCCAGGGATTCTTTCAATGTGTTGTTTTGTTCCATTTTTTTCATTCCAAGTGCACCTACTATCACTGGCACAACTCTTGTTTTCAATTTCCACATTTTTCCTATTTCAATTTCCAGGTCTTTATATTTTGACAGTTTTTCAAATTCCTTGATTGCTATGTTACAATCCGCTGGACAAGCCATATCAATTAATAGACAAGTTTTCTCCTGGTTTTTAACAATAATGTCTGGCCTGTTTGCTTCAATTTTTCTGTCTGTGTAGATGGTGTAATCCCATAGAATGGTTACATCTTCTATTTCTGTAACCGGTGCTGGGTGATGTTCATACCAATGTTTGCCTACAGCTTTTCCATAATGTTTGCATATTGCCCAATGTAAATATTGCCCAACTCTATCGTGGCGATTTTTATATTCATTTGGGGCAAGCACAGAACAGCCTGAGATTAGGTGGTCTATTGTTTCTTGGTGTTTATCACAAAGCCTACATTTTGGATCCATATTATTATGCATAATATTTGCCTGAAAGTTTCTCGTGAAAAGACTTTGGTCTTGTGCTGCAAGAATAAAGCCTTCAGTTTCGGACTTTAATCCAGATGCACGTAACCATCGATGAGTATTAACTTTGTCAACATTAGATTTATTGGCACGTACTGGATATTGGCCATGCAGAGGTTTGTCTTGCCAGCGCTGTTTCATCTGTACAAGAGATTTGTCTTTGGCTTTCATTTTCATATTCTTTGCCGCAATAGTCGGCTCTTGGCTTCCGTTCTGCTTTTCTACAGAAAATTATTATTATTATTATTATTATTATTATTATTATTATTATTATTATGTCAGTTTTCATTCTAAATTGATTTCTGCTATGGTCGCATTACCGACCACGTCTACAGGAAAACCTAAGGCAGGTCGTGGCGTTTTGTTATGGCTCCATTTCCTGCTTTTTCATATCTGCCTAACATCCCTAGTGTTACATAGACAAAGTCCTCCTTAGTGTGTGGGCTGTAGTTTATTATTATTATTATTATTATTATTATTATTATTTCCCTATTTATCTGTTGTATGCACATTGTCTTCCGGGTGTTAACCAGAGAGTGGTCCTGCGTATGATTGTAAACTGTATCCAGCAACACGGCCTCTGACTGTAAGGTTGTAGGGAGCATGGAACCACGTTTTAATTGCTGTTGTTCTCAAGTCCACCCTGACGCGAAGTGGTAGCACTTGTTAGAGCCCAAGTTATGGGTAAATAGTTAACCCTAAACTGGAGTCAAAACCATAAACGATAAAGATAAACTTTTATAGAAGTACATTCATAAAAATAGACATTTTTATAAAAATATACATTTTTGAAGGAAAAATGTTACCAGCAATACATTTTTGCAGAAAAAATTATTGCCATAACACAATTTTTGAAAGAAAAAAATTCTCAGCAAATCATTTTTAAATCAAAACTATAAGACATTTTCAGTTTTCTAAGAATAAAATATACTTTCATTAAAATTTGGCTAAAACTCAAACAAACAAACAAACAAACAAACAAACAAACAAACAAACAAACAAACCAGAGACGTCAGAAATGGATTCTTGACATTTTACACTGAACATTGTTGTAAAAACATAATAAAAAAGACCTAAGATAACTCAGATTTTGCGTAGATAAAGCCTTTCGTAATATGTGAGATCACTTGTGAGTAATTTTCTTTTGTATTTCTTTAATGTTTGGGCGACCAGAAAACCCTGCAATGAGTCTATCACAACATTGTCTAATAAATCTCAGGAGATTATTGATGTCTCCATGGACCTCAATTTTCAGATTTCTACTTCAAGATCCTTGTATTTTAATAGTTTTTTTAAAGATATTTAAAGATACCTTCCAATCTGCATTTCCTGTCATGTCAATAAGAAAGCATTTAATATTTTTATTTCTGCTGTTAACTTATTAAATGATGTGATGAAAATACTTGTTAGTTTTGGTATATTTAATTATGATTTTCTTAAAGATATAGGGTTTGATTGTTATTGAACAAATAGTATTTCTCAATAAGCAGAACAATGTTTGTTGGTTTAGATACGAACTGAATGGTTTCTACGATTTTACTTTGAGAAATATTGGCATCGGTCAGTATCATATATACAGAAAACAAATGAAGAAAAATACCCTTTTTTTCTAAAAATGAGGCATTTCTTTACAGCAAAAATGGAAGCTAACCAAAAAATAGTATGGTCATTTTCAGATTCAGCGCCCTCAAATTAGCTAGAAATTATTTTTGGTGTCTCGACACTATAACAAATATTTATTTTTTGGGGTGTTGTTGACCAGTGTTATGATTAATGTTTATCTAATCAATATAATACTTTTCGTTCATACGTTTTTTCATCCTTACTGCATACCTACTTTTGCATTCTTTATATATATATATATATATATATATATATATATATATATATATATATATATTAAGTGTTTAATACATAGTTTTGGTCTTAATAGAGTTAGACCAGTACACATTTGTATTAAAAAGTGTTCGATACAATTATATTGTAGAACTTTTGAACACAATATTTAGATGTAGAACATTATTTACAAACTAGAAATGTCTCGCCATACAGGAAAACAAACAGTAAGTTATCATACATAAATACAAAGTCCAATCATCCAATTAATATAATTAAACACATTTACAAAGGAATAGAACACAGACTATCTAATAAGTCATCAAACAAATCAATATTTAATGAAAAGAAAAATTTATATGTGGATGCTTAAGAAATTCTGGCCATAAAAACATTTTACAATATAATTCTCAACCAAACAGACAAATCAAAAGCAACAATAGAAAACGAAACATTATCTGGTTCAACCCACCATTTAATTTAGAAGTAAAGACCAAAATAGGACATATTTTTTTAAACTAATAGATAAGCACTTTCCAAAAGAATCTGAACTAAACAAAATTTTCAAAAGAAACACAATCAAACTAAGTTATAGTTGCACTAATAATTTAGATAGTTTCATAAAAAAGACGCCAGAAACTTAAATAGCATCGTACAAAAAACAAAAACAAAAAAAAAACACCAACAAAGAATGCAACTACAGGGACAAAAATAAATGTCTACTTCAAGGACGTCTATTGAACAGGTGAAGAGGCTCATCCCTTGTTCCCTGTTTAGGATGTGGTTTCCGGCATTCTCTTTTCCAATCTTTTCAATCTTTTTTTTTTTTTCAATTGGAGTAGATACACTAATATATCGCCCGGTTCACACTTCACCCACGTCTAGTGAACAGGTGGAGAGGCTCACCCCTTGTTCCCTGTTTAGGATGTGGTTTCCGGCATTCTCTTTTCCAATCTTTTCAATCTTTTATTTTTTTTTCAATTGGAGTAGATAGACTAATATATCGCCCGCTTCGGTTCACACTCCACCCACATCTATTGAACAGGTGAAGAGGCTCATCCCTTGTTCCCTGTTTAGGATGTGGTTTCTGGCTTTCTCTTTTCCAGTCTTTTCACTCTTACGTAGCCCCCTGTGCTTCAGTGGCGTTGCCGCCTTGCTTGGGGTGATATGATTAAAAAAAAAAAAGAAAAAAGTCTCTGCAACCCGAAAGATATAATTTATAATGCAGAGGTACATGACCCAGATGGCCAAAACAAAATATGTTTGGGCTCAACCAAAGATACCTATAAGACCAGGTGGTTCAACCATACAAATACATTTAATATAAAAAAATTCAAAAACAATACAAAATTGGCTAACCACGTCTGGAAATTGAAATCAAAATATGAAAAAGACCTAGACATAACGTGAAGCATTGTAAAAACTGCCAAGTCTTACAACGGTGGACATTTATATAGAGTGTGCCAAGAAGAAAAATTAGAAATTATGACATACCCAAATAAAAACGAACTCTTAAATGAAAGAACAGAAATTATGACTAAATGCATCCATACTATGAAATACCTGTTAGGTTCATACAACCATGGATGAAAACGCCATAATCCGTTTTAATTTAAACAGTGGGAGTTCATAAATTCCCTGCCACGTGAACGTTTAAATAAAACACCGTTACAAGAGCGTTCTTAAAAAGGAAAACGGTAAAAGGTAAAAACAGTTATTAAAAATCGTCTGAAGACACCACTCATGATAGAAACCTGGGTAGCGAAATAACTCGTTTAAAAACGGAATATATATATATATACTAGCAGTATATCCCGGCGTTGCTGGGGTATAATTAAAAAATTAAAACTAATCCATGGTACTGGAGCTTAGACTCAGCCTAAAGAATATTTGTGTGAAGTTTGGTGAGAATCGGATAAAAATTGTGGATTTGTATAAAAAAATATGCAAACAGATAAACAGACACACACACAAACATCTTGCCTTATATATATATATATATATATATATATATATATATATATATAAAGTATCGATTTTCTGCACTATTGTAAGAACTGCAACCTTGAAACTTTTGAATATCGTTTCTTATGTCTTTGTCTATGAGTGTATCAAATTTGATTAAAATCGTACCACTCCTTCTATAAACCGATTTTTTTTATTATCGATTTTCGATATTTATCGGGAGTACCTTTACACAAAACCTAGCTAAGAACACTGGCAAACGCCTATATTAAAACTGTGTAGATTTTCAAGAAAATCGGTTCAGCCGTTTCGGAGTCTATAGTTAACGGACACACACACACACACACAGACAAAGTTCCATTTATAAATAAGTTATATATATGTATGTATGTGTGTATCTCTCTCGCTCTCTCTCGCTCTCCCTCTTTGTTTGTTTGTGTGTGTGTGTGTGTGTGTTTTACCTGCAGATATACGGAGAAATACATGCAAGACATACAAAGCGACAGAAGGTTTGAATTCCGTTCTTCCTTTCTTTTAGACTGGTTGCCAACCAAGGCTATAGGGCCCACTTTATCTTGCTATATCAGTAGCTGGGCTGTAAATATAGATTCATACCCTTCCCAAGAGGTATTATCACGTAGGTGAATGGAATTCGAACTCGGATCTCCGATTCTTCATTTTGATCCGTTATTCCACTATGACTCTGGTGATAGACATACAAAGAATGAAAAAAAAATGTGCGAAGTTTACGCGGTAAGAAGAAGTGGCGGTGCAAGACACAATGATAGAAAAACTTAAAATATGAAAGAGATATAAAGAACGAGAATAAAAAGGAAGGAAGTAAGGAAGGAAGGAAGGAAGGAAGGAAGGAAGGAAGAAAGGAAGGAAGGAAGGATAAGGACTAATAGAGGGAAGGGGATGTATTAAATAAAATATAAAGCTGAAATAAAGTGAGAAGAATTGAGAGAGAAACAATGAATGAGAAAGAAAGAAAGAAAGAAAGAAAAGAGAAAAAAGAATAAAAACTAAGAAAGGGAAGGAGATTTTAAGCAAATTTGATACACTCATAGACAAAGACATAAGAAACGATATTCAGAAGTTTCACCATTGCAGGTTATGCAATAGTGCAGAAGATCGATAATATATATATATATATATATATATATATATATATATATATATATATATATATAAAAGTCAAGATATTTGTGTGTGTGTCTGTTTATCTGCCTGTATGTCTGTATTTTTTCAGCCCTTTTATTTTAGTTTTTGCTTCGGGTTTAGCTCTAAGTAGGTATAATTCTAGTTCTTAGTCTCAGCCATGATACCATTTACTCAGAGGACTTATTTAGCCTTCAAAATTCAGTTTACGATGAAAAAAACTTATTTGATATCGATACCAAAAACTCAAAATTTGACTTACATCCATTCATTTTTCTTTCAGTCTACGGTTTCGCTTTAACTGGAAACAACTATTGCTTTTTAGTGTTTCGTGCCAACGTCCAAAGAGTCTGGGCTCCTTGACCATGGATTAGTTTTAATGCTTTCATTACACCCGAGCAACGCCGGGCTATACTGCTAGTTTTTCATAGACTAGACAAAATCATTCGACTAAGCACGTCGCGAAGACCTGATAGAGACGCTCGGCACGCTTGATATATTCGGTAAAGACCTTAGAGCAAGGGTCGGCAACTTATTTTGACCAGCCCTCGATTGAATAAATAATATGTTTTGACTACTACATTCATCTGTTGTTAATATAAATTGTTTTTATGTGTATTCAATACTTGTGATTAGATGTGAATATGCAGATCTGTCAACATTTCTCAATTTAACTATATTGTCGACCTCCAAATGAAATCTGTTATATGTCATTTTCCATAGAATAGTCTACACATATATGTCATTTTCCATAGAATAGTCTACACATATATGTCATTTTCCATAGAATAGTCTACATATCTCAGTGCACTAGAAATATTTGACTATCTGCCAGTTATTTTTCATGAGACTTATTTTACCAAGTCGCGTTGCCTACGTTTAAAGTCAAATAATGGATGACCTTTGGCTACATTAAAAGATAACAGAATCGAAAGGAACAATAAAGCTAAAGAGGCCAGGGAGGGACTGACATGTGAGGTAGCAGAAATCTAATGACAGTTGAATATACGCGCTTTATACATAGATGACTCATGAATATGTGGATGATACCGCATGTGTACGTACGTAAGTGTATATGTTTGCAACTAATTGTACTCGTATGTATGGGTATATTTGTTTCGTTTTTGTTTGATGTGTGTGTGTGTGTGTGTGTGTGTGTGTGTGTGTGTGTGTGTGTGTGTGTGTGTGTTTGTGTGTGTGGTTCGTTTGTGGTATAATTTTCAGTAACAGTTCCAAACCTAAACGTCATAATTTCATTCATTTCACTTCAGTTGATTTTTTTTCACTTTGAAGTATTTTGACGTTCTTTGGGGAAATTAAATTTTTGTTAAGTGTTTCTTAATTTTAGATGTTCTTTTGTTTTTCTGATTTCTCAATGTTTATTTTCATTATGATTTTAAATATTTAGGTTGACAGGGGTCTGCATATGTAGTTTTCCCTAATTTTTCATTAATGCCCTTCGTCCGGCCCGCGACTCGTCATTATAACACGATCCGACCTGCGGGGTCGAATGAGTTGCTGACCCCTGCCTTAGAGCAATCGAGGACCGCGGGGTGGAATGAGTTGCTGACCCCTGCCTTAGAGTAATCGAGGACCTGCACTGGTAGCAAACTGCTTACATACGGACAGGAAACGTTTTCAGCAGATACACAACGATAGTAAGGTTTTATAAGATAAGGATGAGTCTTCTCGCCATGTCTATTCAACTTTGCGAGACAATTATGAGAGCTCTTGAAGTGTTGCCAGGATTCGTCGTTGGCGCCCGCAATCTGATCAATATAAGATACGCAGATGATACAGTGCTGATAGCAGACACAGAAAAGAAACTACAAATTCTCCTACATGAAGTAGTTAAAGAAAGCGGAAAGAAAGTACCACATATAAACTACAAGAAAACTGTATGAATTATAATTACAATTTGGGGATACTAAAATCAAACAGATATAAAAATTTCAGTACCTAGGAAGTATTTTAACAGAGGACGTTATTTTGAAGGCGTATTGGCATGGAATAGGTTGCATCCCAGAAGCTGAGTAGAATATTAAGGAATATTTTGCAGGAGACAAAAAATGTCCTGTATTTTTATGTGTCTCTGTTCTTCAATATGGCAGCAAGTCCTGGAGAATCTCATCAAAGATGAAGAAAAGACATAAAGCAACCGAAATGTGCTTCTACAGAAGGATACTGAGGATGACATGGACGGAATATGTGAGAAACGAGGGGGTTTTGAAGAGGACGGACACGAAAAGGAAGCTGATACTTAACAGCAGAAAAACACAGCTAAAGTTTTTGAGAAATGTAACGAGGAATGAGGGCTTAAAGAACCTGATGCTTACGAGACGGGTAGAGGGAGACAGACAATGGAAAACAACGCATGATATAATTGACAGATTTGAGCAGATCGATGGTGGAGCGGGAACTGACAGGGGGTAAAAGAAAATGGGTGTTAAGAGCGGCAAGGGATAGAGAGATGTGGAGGGCCATGATCGCCTACATCCAGAAGGGGTACAACAAATATAACATAAATAGTTACCTCCACTCCATTTTCGATACCTCAATTTAAATTTAATTTTTAAAAATAAAAAAGTTTTCTTGAAGCTTTAATTTTAGCTTTAATTGAACGCCATGAGATTAAATTTACTAATTACAGTAAACAAAATACGCTGGTGTAATTTAAACCGAAATTATAATGATCGGAATTTAAGATTTTGTAGATTTTTAAAAAAGTTTTTAAAATTTTAAATTTTCCGCCATTTTTCATCGATTGTAGACAGAAGCCGTTTTAAAAGTTTTAGAAAATCTTACAAAAATAAAATACACCTAGCTGACATATTATTTTATTCAAATTACCGACTTAAAACTCACCTTAAGTTGGCTTGAAACAAGAATTAGTTGCTTATTTTCTGAAATATTTTTAAAAAAGCGTTTCTCAATTACGGTATCCTTGTTATTACATCTGTCAATACTTGTCAAGGAGGCGTTAATGATATGATTTACAGTAGCCGGCCCAAAATGCCAAGTATGGAAGACGAATATTGTATAAATCTTATTCATACAAATCGTGTTATTTTTTTTTAACTATTTTAAAAGTAAAAATTTGACACAGTTTTCAACAATTATCCAATATTTTATGGGATTTTTGTTAGTTTTGCTTCGTAGGCTTACGTTTGAAGACGTTTTATAAAAAATAAAACTTAAAATATAAAACTTTTTTGAAAAAAAATGTTACGATTTAATAACAGATTGACAATAACGGCAGAAGTAACTCAATAATTTATGAAATTTTATGGCATTTATTAATTTTTATTTTAATATCTATTTTTCATATTCTTTTAAATAAGATCTCGGGTGTTCGACTGAAACAGCTTCGATCCTACTGATAGGGTCAGCACTTGGTCTCACGTGACATTCTACTAATGGGATCGTAAATCCTGATTTGGGGATCGGCATTAGTTATTAAAAAATATAAAGATACAAAAATTAAAACCGTCGTTTTGTCTATATTATTATTCTTCTAAGCGCCATGTTCCTTCAGGACATAGACGAACATAGCCCTCCACGTCTTTTAATCCTTGATAGCTCATAGCACTCTTTCTTCTGTTACTCCACCCAAACCTCGCTCTGCCATCTATCTGTCAAATATATTATCCGCTGCTATCCCTGTCTCTCTTTCACTCTGTCCTGTGAGTATCAGATTCTCCAAGCCTTTCTTCCTCATCACATGACCCAGAAACTTCAGCTGTCTCTTCTTGATGCTCAGTATAAATTTCCTTTTCGTGTTCGTAAAACCTCATTGCTCACATGCTCGGTTCATGATATTCGCATCAATCTTCTGTAGAACCACATGTCAGTTGTTTTAAATTTGTTTCTTCATCTTTGATGATGTTGTCTAACATTTACTGCCATATCGAAAAACTGAGATGACATAGCAATCTAGTATTCTTTTCTTTGTTTCTAGCGAAATTTCCCTGTCTCTTAATAATCTGCAATTGGCCATTTTAATTCGCCTTCGGATCTCAGTGTCACACTCTCCATTTTTCGTTAGAATATCTCCCAAAAATTTTTCGTCTTATATCTTAATAGATATTACAGGCTTGAAAGCCTTCCTATGCCTTTTTAATGAATTATTGAAAGTATTTTCTGTTTCAGAGAAGGCGAATGATTTACTTCAAAAACTGAATTCAGTGATAATTTTTTATATTTATTGATGTCGCCTACCTGAAACAAATAAATGAGAGAGAAAAATATAGGTATGTTCCTGTTTTCGTCTACCTCCTTCACAAACTAGTAGTAAGTAGAATTCCTTTTCTTTCATGAGGAAGGCGATCATGGCTCTCCACATCTTCCATTTCTTCGTAACTCTTATTATATTTTGTCTGGTTATTTCTCCAAACTCTGTTTTGCCATTCACCTTGTTAAACCCATCAAGTAGGTCACAGACCGTTTTTCTGTCTCTCTTTGCTCCTATTCGTCTTGTGAGTATCAGATTATCTAAGCTCCTTTTCTCATTACGTCTCCCAAGAACATCAGCTGTTTTTTCCTTATTTAAGTGTTTCCTTTTCATTTTTCTTTTCTGCAAAATCTCGTCTTTGCTCACATGATCCATTCACGGTGTCCTCACTATTTTCTTTTCTGACGAAACAAATATAGTCAAAAATATGGTAGCCCAACAGTCTGATCTCCCCTAACTAAATATCTAAATGCTCTACCGGTTGAATATCCATTGTCATTCAAACATGGAGTGAACACTTTTTAATACGACTGTTTAATGATCTAATTTAATTTAGATATGTCTTATAATTATTCAGCATATATCTTGTTCTTCTTCTTTTTCTTCTATGTGCCTTGTCCTTTTCAGAACGTAGGTGATCGTGTCCTTCAACGTCTCCCTATCCCTGGTGATTCTTAGTACGCTTTCTCCTGTAACGTCTCGCAGCCCCCGTTCTGTCATCCACCTACTCAGGCCCTTTAAATATGTTATCCGCTGCTTTCTCTTTTCCCCTGCTATCTGCCCTGTTAGTATCAGGTTCTCCAAGCCCTCCGTCCTTATTGCATGTCGCCGGAACTGATGCTCAATATTAATTTCCATTTCGTTTCTAGTATATATCTTATGAATAGTAAAAACAAAGGGATTAACAGTCCACTGATCGTATTATTAACTTTGTAAAGCATGATCGATTCACAGTGCAGCATAATGTATTGTAAGTTTATAATAAACACATTTTTTACTCTAATACAAGAGCTATCGTGTTTTGGTATTACATATTGACTGACTGACAAGTAGCTCTTGTACTGCATTAAATTTTTTTTTTTATTGTTTCACCCCAAGCAAGACGGTACCGCCACTGATGCACAAGGGGCCTACATCAGAGTAAAAGTTTTTAAAAGGAGGAGAGGGAAGAGAAAGAGAAACCAGTTACAGGGAGTGTTAGAGAAAGGGCAAGAGAAGGATGGGAACACAGGCGTGAAGACAGTTGCGAAGGAAGAGAGAAAGGAAAAGAACAAGATACACGGGGTGATGTAGAAAGAGTGAAGAGGAAGACGAACCTCTTACAGGGGGTGAAAGAGAAAGAGCAAGAGAAGTATGGGAACACAGGTGTGAAGACAGTTGCGAAGGTAGAGAGAAAGGAAAAGAACAAGATACACGGGGTGATGTAGAAAGAACGAGGGAAGGAATTGGGTCAAGTGGATTTTCTATAGAACCACACTGATGATTATGCATTCATTTTTACTGTCTCTTGCAGTTAGATTTTGTTGCAGTTAGATGTTGTTTGTCGGAACCGTGCTTGCCGTCGATGTCGCCAATGGCAGACCGTCGGTCAGATCGGTTAAAAGAGACAAAACGACTATCACACGCGCGTTCAGTCGAAGCTCGCACTTTAGTGATTGATAGTTTTTTTAATCATTTCACCGCAAGCAAGGCATTTCACTGCCACTGTTGCTCAGGGGGTTACATAGGGGAAAGTGATGAGAAAGTGTGGTTGGGGGTTACATAGGGGAAAGTGATGAGAAAGATTGGTTAGGGGGTTACATAGGGGAAAGTGGTGAGAAAGAGTGGTTAGGGGGTTACATAGGGGAAAGTGATGAGAAAGTGTGGTTGGGGGTTACATAGGGGAAAGTGATGAGAAAGATTGGTTAGGGGGTTACATAGGGGAAAGTGGTGAGAAAGAGTGGTTAGGGGGTTACATAGGGGAAAGTGATGAGAAAGGGTGGTTAGATATAGGAAATGTCTGAAGGAGGGTGATAGACGGCTAAGGATAACGAGGATGAGGGTTGCGTAGATGTGAAGAGTTTTTTTTGAGAATGGGTGCGAGTTAGTGTGTTATATCGCAGAGAAAGAGTGAAAACAACAGTAAAGAAGGAAGAGAAATGCTAAAGAAAGAGTTAAAACGAAAATCTGAGAAATGAATAAAATTGATAGAAATATGAGGGAAAGAATCCCTGTGAGAAAAGAAGAGACTTTCTAGAAGAGTTAAAAAGAAACACTGAGAAAATTGCTAGAGATAGTCAGTCAGTTAAGTGCCATACGTGATACACGCTTGGGCGATCATGTCTCGAAAGAGACATGACTGACTGGGCAGAAGATTATCCCGCAGTAGGTTGCCATTGCTTTCTGCAGTAGACTGGTTGCCGACCAAGGCTATAGAACCGAATCTGTCCTTCTATTTAACCCATAACTGGAAGGAAGAGACGGATTAATACCTTTCCCAAGAGTATTTGCGCGTAAGTGAATACAATGGATTTAGCTGGAATTCGAACTCGGCTCCCCGACTTCTCGTTCCGAGCCGATATCCATTGTACCACAACGCACATCCGCTAGAGATAGAGTGGAAATAAACAAGCTGAGAGAAGAGAAATGCTAGAGCAAGTGCAAGAAAATCACTGTGAAAGAAAAAGAAACATATTCTAGAGAAAGAATAGAAAAGAAACATTGAGAAACGAAGAGAAATGCTAAGGAAAATGGTAGAAACGAAACACTGAGTAAAGAAGAGAAATGCTAGAGAAAAGGTTAGCAAAAAGAAACACTGAGCAAAGAAGAAAATATATAGAGAAAGAGCTGAAAAAAAAAACACTATGAGAGAAGCCAAAAAATACCAATGAAGGAAAAAAAACTTTGTCAGAGAAAAAAGGATTTTCTGGAGAAGAAAAGTAGAAAGGAACATTGTTAGAAGAAGAGAAATGTTAGAGAAAGTATTGAAAAGAAACATTGAGAAAGGAGGAAAAATACTAGAAAAAACGTAAAAAAGAAACAGTGTGAGAGAAGAAGATACATGCTATAGAATAAGTCAAAGAGAAACACTGCGAGAAGAGAAGACATACTAGAGAAAGAGTAGAAAATAAACACTGTAAGAGAAGAAGAGGTATGCTAGAGAAAATATAGTTAAGAATCCTTGAAAGAAGTGAAATGCTACATGAAGAATAAGAAAGAAATACTAATGGAAGAAGAGTTTTTTATAATCATATCTCCCCAAGCAAGGTATTCAACTGCCACTGTTGAGCAGGGGATTACATAAGGGGAAAGTGATGAGAAAGAGGGGTTAGTTATAGGGGGTGTCAGGAGTGGGGTAATAGACGGATGAGAATACCGGTGTAGTCGGGATGGAGTGGATGGAAAAAAGAGCTTGAGTGAAAGGATGCGAGTTAGTGTGTTAGGAGATGTCTATTGACCTTACATTTAAATTCCTGGAGACTGTAGCTGTCAGAGAAGCAAGTAAATGAAAGGGAATTTCACAGTGCGAGAAAAAAAACTTTTAGAATAGAAATTTCGGTTATATTATTTCGGTTTCACTGTAAAAGAGTGGGACCTAGTTGCTAATCTAGTAGCTCGTGTAAATCCATACAATGGGTGGGGGTAACAGTAAGCTAATTTCAATGGAGATGAAGCCGTGAAAGTATTTATAGAAAAGGCACAGGGAAGCCACATCACGCCGGTGAGAGAGCGACTGCAACCGAGCTGTCAGGTCGGGATCGATCACATGAGAGATTCTTTGTTGGATTTTGGCAAGAACCCCGAGGTGAATAGCAGGGGAACCCGAAAATGCTAACAAAAGATTGGAAGAAGGGCGTGAAGAGTGCAAAACGGTCACTGTGAGAAAATGGGAAGGAAGTGATAGAAAATTATAGCGGTGAAAAAAAACAAAAAAAAAAACAAAAACAAAGAGAAAATAAAAAAAGAGAAAAAAAAGAGAAATTCTATTAAAATAATGAAGTGTCAATGGTTGGTAGAGTTTCTCTACCAGACCAGCCGCCGAGAAAAACAATCTGTTCAACATTGTTGTTGTAGGACATAGGAAGACGAAGGAAAGCAAAAGAAAATGAATGAGATACTGAACTCTGGATATATATATATATATATATATATATACATTGTCATCTGCAGACAGATCTGTTTCGCTGTATCACAGCTCATCAGTACGGTTAGACTCCGATTACCTTTTAAACCAGGATTGAAACCCGACCGAATTGGCGTCAGTCGGCGATTCTACCTCTGGGCTAAGGGCGTTCGGTGGAAGCCGGCAGATTTTTTAGCGCATATTATCATTATAAGCGAACATAGCTCTCCACGTCTTCCTATCCTTAGTACGCTTTCTTTTGTTACTCCACAGTTCGAGAGACAGATGGGAGCCGCGAGACGAAACATCTAAAATGTAACTTCAACTTCAAGCGACTCGGACATTGTCATATTTCTCTTTCAACAATTAAGACTACGAACAATTTCTTCAACTCTCGATATCCTTAACTCAACTTTATCATTGAACACGAACTCTACTCATCACTTCTTAATCATATTTCTAATTAAACATTAATTTCTAAAATTGTGGTAGTCTTCCCTTTTAATAAATTTTTATTTTAAAATGCAAAACGTATATTTTATTTTTCTTACGCTATTCCACACAATTCCACATATTCCAACCTGCCGACAACCAACCTTCTGATGAAAACCTGATGATGATAATTCTGCATAAAACTTGTAAGCTGTATAGAGTTCAGTTAAGTCTGACACAAGGCCGAATCAAAGAAACATTAACCAACTCCCTACATTACAGTTGTCTCCTGCTTATGTATTTCCTCCCACCACGCACCGAACCAAATTTTGGTAGTGTCTGTTCATTTAACTGAACCTATCAGTATTGAGAATCCCGACCTGTTTACTTAAGAAAGAGGAGAAAAAAATGAAGCCCTTTTTCAGAGGGCAATTTATACTGAATCCATCGACGAGGCATGCTGAACGTTTAATGAGACAGACTGAAAACCGAAGACGATTGTTTTGCAATATCCAAACACAAAACAAATGAGATTTACTCAAGAAGAGGTGTGTGTGAGAGAGAAAGAGAGAGAGAGAGAGAGAGAGAGAGAGAGAGAGAGCGAGAGAGAGAGAGAGAATTCTTGGAACGTATTGAAGCGGAAGAACGGTGTACATTTGGGAAGAGAAGGAAGAGAATTGAAAGCAGAAAGAAAAAAGGTAATTCAAAAAATAAAAAGATATAAATTGATGAAGGCAAGAATGAATTCCAACAAGGCGGGTAAGAAGGACAAACAGCAAGTTATTAAGAAAAAAAATCTAAGAACGCAAGAAAGAAAGAATGTAACAAGGAAGAAAAAGAAAGGATGAAGAAGGGTGGCTAAACATGGAAAAAATGACACTAAACAAGAATAAGATCTGAGAAGGGAGCCATATTGGAAAAAAGGAAGGTTATTAGAAAAAAGAGTGAAAATTAATGAAAGCAAGAAAAAAGAAGAAAGGTAAAAATAAAATGAGAAAATAGAAAGGAAAGTTAATTAAAAAAGATCAAAAATTAAGAAAACAAGATGAAAGCCGGGAAAAAAAAAGAGAAACTGGAAGAAAGGAAGGAACGATGAGGACATTTGTTTAAAGAAATTAAGGAAAGCAAGAAGGGAATTTGATAAGAAAGAAAGAAAGAAAGAAAGAAAGAAAGAAAGAAAGAAAAAAAAGAAAGAATGGTAAAAAGAAAAAGGAAAAAAAAAGAATGAAAGATAAAAAGAAAGAATTAGAAAGAAAGAAAGAAAGAAAGAGAAAAAAGAAAGAATGGAAAAAGAAAAAGGAAAAAAGAAAATGAATGAAAGATAAAAAGAAAGAATTCGAAAGAAAGAAAGAAAGAAAGAAAAAGAAAGGAAGGAAGGAAAATTTGGAGATTATTTTTTTAATAAAAATGAATGAAAGTAAGAATGAAATGAGTGAAAGAAAAAGGAAGGAAGGAAGGAAGGAAGGAAATTAATTTATTTCATAAAAATGAAGAAAATGCAAGAAGAAAGCAAACGTCGAAAAGAGGTGTAGTTTTGGGAATTCTCAGTGAAAAAGCAGACGACAGAAGAAATGAAATAAAAAAACAAAAGAAATTACTTCTTGTTTAATATAAAACAAGAATATATAATAGCATCCTACAATATGATTAGCAAGTAGAGAAGAAATAGACAAACAAATGAAAAAATAGGGTAAAAGAAAGTGAAAAAAATAAGAAAGAATGAGTTGGCGACGATAAAAGAAAATAAAGCAGAAAGCAAAAATTGACCTTTCAGACAATGACATATGATCGAAAGGAGCTGGTAAGATTAACAGAAATCTGGTGGGTTTAGGAAGGCAGGAGAGGAAACTAAAACTGGACATGGAAAAAATTGGAAACCAAAATTCTCAGGATCGGAACAGAATTAATGAAAGGATATAAATTATGGAAGAAAAGAATATCGGTGGTGCAAGAAGTCGAACAATACAACAGGAAATGAAATTAAAAGAATAAAAAATCGAATGCAAAATAGTTATAGAGAACGAAAAGAACCTAGAAAAAACGCAGCAGTTAAAAAAATCACAGAAAAAAATTAATCTTAATAAACTTCAGAAAACCGTGTGAGAAAAATAAAAGAAAATGATTACATAGTGATTTCAATAAAAATTAAATACTTTTAAAATAAAGAGTAATAATAGCATTAATTATGTGCGCTATGGTGCAATTGATATTGATTTGGGAGCAGAAATCGGAAATACGAGTTCGAATTCCGGTTTCGTTGCATTCATTTGCACTCAAATATCCTTTGAAAAGGTATGAATCCTCCTCTAATCCTTCTAGCTATGGGTTAAATATCAAGACAGATTGTGTTCTATTATAGTGGGTTGCTTATCTATTCTTTTCTATTAGTAGTGGAGAGTCCGTTCTAGTGAAGGGTGGTTGTATACTGTTGCAGGTTAACGGAATTTTACCCTGTTATAGATAGCCTACTATAAGTCATAAATAAAGGTTATTAACCAAGAAAAGTAAATTGAGTTGAAAGATAACATTTTATATATAACACGTATCAATTAATGTTTTTACAATTGAAGCAATACATGAAGTATAGGTCCAACGTAGTTTAAAATGTTCATGGCAATAAAATGCTGAAAGTGAATTAATGCTTAGGAATTTGGGAGCGTGTAGGTCAGGAATGTATTTGGTGTATTCGCTCGTTAGGTCAGTAAGTAGTTTTTGAGGCAGAGGAAAAGGAAAGAGGTAAGGGAGACGAGAGTAGTAAGCCGCTTGACTTAGGTCAAGGGGATATTGATTACTCTCTTCTCCTCGAGTCGGTTTGCCTGGCGATGCTTTTTGTATCCGCTTTTTATATATTCTTTTTGGATCACAGCAGCTCATTTGGTATTTCACACTTGTATTTGGTTCTGGGCTTCACATTGGCTGATAAATAAAATTCGAGTACTTTCGCGAACTGGAAATGTAATATTTAATTAATATTTAGTTTTCAACTGGAACATTTGCGCGGAGCCTGCGGCGCACCGACGACTTTTGGTCATTTGCTTTTTGGTCGTGAACGCGCAAACATCCGGTCCATCGCTTTTACTCGGTATCACCGCACTATAACCTTACTTCGCAAGCAGTCTACCGCAGAAGGCAATGACTACCTACTTCGGGAAAAACTTTCTGTCTAATAAGTATTCTTTTAAAAGAGACATGATCGCCCAAGCGTGCATCACATATAGCAATTAAGTGACTGGAAATGGAAGATGTAAAGGACGAAAAAAAGATTCGTGATAAAAATGGAATTATATTCTTTTATGTGTCGTGTCCCATCAAAACAGAAGCGAGCATGTCTCCCCACATCTTCCTGTCCCTTGTAGCTCTTAATATATTTTGTTTTGTAATTTCTTCCAAGCCCTGCACTGCCATCCATTTGCTTAAGTCCATCAAGTATATCATAAGCTGTTTTCTCCTGTCTCACTTTCCCTCTGTGGGTATCAGATTTTCCGAGCCCTCTTTTATCATTAGGTGTTCCAGAAACTTCAAATAACTATTTATGATGTAAAATATAAGCTTCCTTTTATCCATTCCCTCCAAAACAGCGTAGTCGCTCATACACTCCTGACCAAAAATTTAAGACCACTTAAAAATCTTTAAGAAGAATTTTTTTTTTTATGGATAGATTTTAAACTCCTCCCACTTAAGGTTACCAATACTACAATCTAAAAGGTTATGGAAACAAAAAGCTACATTCCAAACATTTTATTTAGTAATTTACATTTTTATAAAATGAGTTGATTTACACATGATCAAAATTATAAGACCAGGGGTAGAAATTGTTACATCTATGGCAATTCCAATGTTTTTAGTTCAGTTAGAGATTAGCAATCACTGCGTAAAGGTGTTACCATGCCTAAAGCAAGCAAACTTACCAAAGTTGAGCGTCCTCGAATTCTAGAATTCCATAAGCAAGGTTTGTCACAACGGACGATCGCAGCTAAGGTAAATCGCAGTAAAACTGTGATTTGCAACTTTCTAAAGAACAGTGAGAATTATGGAAAAGCAAAATACTCTGGTAGGCCCCCCAAAATTTCTCCTGCATTGAGTAGGAGAATAAGACGGGTTGTTATGAAAGACGGGGGTCTTTCTTCTAGTCAAATTAAGGCAGTCACAGATGCTGATTGCAGTGCCGTAACCATCAGACGACACTAACGACAAAAAGGCATGGTAAATAAAAAGCGTAAACAAATTCCTCGGCTGCTTCCACATCACAAGTTGGGCCACTTCAAGTTTGGTCGTGAATACCAAACATGGGACGTTGAGAAGTGGAAGAAAGTCCTGTTTTCTGATGAGAAAAAATCAATCTCGATGGTCCTGATGGCTTCCAACGATATTGGTATAACAAAAACAAGCCTCCGTCATAGTGGTGGAGGGTCCCTAACAGAGGGACGATGGAGCTCCAGGTGATGCAGGGTCGTCAGAGAGCGGCTGGTTGTGTTAACATGATACAAAAAGCATCTTTGATGTCGGAGGGCCATCGTTTGTGTGGAGATGGATGGTTATTCCAACAGGATAATGCTGCAATCTACGCTGCAAGTCGGACCTTGACCTTTCTACAAGAAAATGAGTACATCTCTTGAGACATGCTGCATGCTCACTGGACTTGAACCCAATTGAAAATATTTGGGGATGAATGAAAAGAGATGTTTATCGAAATGGCAAACAATATTCAACAAAAAATGAACTTTGTGAAGCCATCTTCAGAAGCTGGAGGAACATCCCCTGCACCTTAATGGAAACGCTTATTTCTAGCATGCCCGACAGAAGTTTTGAAGTCATCAAAAGCAGTGAGGTAGACTTCATTATTAAATTTGGTTGTTGAATATTTTCATACACTTTTTGTACAATTTCGTAGAATTTTTGTCTCTGGTCTTATAATTTTGACCATGTGTAAATCGCCTCATTTTATAAAAATGTAAATATCTAAATAAAATGTTTGGAATGTAGCTTTTTGTTTCCATAACCTTTTAGATTGTAGTATTGGTAACCTTAAGTGGAAGGAGTTTAAAATCTATCTGTAAAAAAAAAATTCTTTTTAAAAATTTTTAAGTGATCTTAAACTTTTGATCGGGAGTGTCTATGCTATTCTCAGTATCCTTCTGTAGAACTACATTTCTGTTGCTTCGAGTCTCTCCTTCATCTATGAGGAGATTAACCAGCATTGGCTGAAATATAGAAGGACGGATATCACATCACAGTTTAGTACGCTTTTCTTCGTTTCAATCATATGGCTAAAAAGCCCCATCAACCTGAAACTTTCTTAAACCATGATGAACATATATATATATATAATGTTACGGAAAATCCCGAAGATTAACGAAATGGTTAAACAACCGACATATCGAAACTATTTGTTTGAACATTATTTTTAATCGATGCTCATATTTGAGTAGATAATTTGTTTTTTAATCAAACTATATTTGTTTCTACCGGCCTGATAATTTACGTTAAATTTCTGTTGCAAAAGATGTGAGCCATTCGAAAGGATTCGACCCTGCGACGCCTACCAACATAGGGAAAGCCACCAACGAATCTGGCGCGTCTTAGACAATTCGAGCACGAAGGATACCATAGCCTAAACGAAGTCAAATCATCACTATATAGCACAAATTTATGAAATATATAAAATGATGGCTTCCCCTGTGTTGATAGGGGTTACAGCTTCGAATCCTGCTGAATGACACACATTTTCGTAACAAAAATCTATCGAAAGTAATCAGGCCTGTAAAAAAACAATTCTACTGTTTCATTAAAAAATAGAATATCTACTCTAATACGAATATAGATTATAAATAATGTTCAAACAAATAATTTCATATATATATATATATATATATATATATATATATATATATATATTTTAATCACATCACCCCAAGCAAGGCGGTAAGGCCACTGGTGTGCAGGGGGCTACGTAAAAGTGAATAGATTTGAAAAGAGAATGCCTGAAACCACATCCTAAACAGGGAACAAGGGATGAGCCTCTGTATATATATATATATATATATATATATATATAGTATTTTTAAATTACTAAACAATGGTGTTCTTTTGGAAAATGTTCGTCGTGAAGAATTTAAAGAATTTTTCCATAAGTTACTTTTAATCGTTTTGTTAAACGTTGGCGTAAAATGTATGATATTTCGAGATCATCATTTAATTTATTTTGTAATGTGGTCGGTACTTAATAAATATATTATTTTTAGTTTAATGAAAAAAACAACTTCCGTACCGACGTGAGTTCAACCCTCAGCAGAACAACTGTTATCAATATAAGAAAATAATGAATATATATATATATATATATATATATATATATATACAACCGGACATAATTATTAGGGCACCCCAGTTTTTAAAAAAATGTATGTCATACTATTCTTAGTATTTATTGCCAAGTGAATCATTGTAAATGGCTCTTTTGTTAATACTGCACAATAATATGTGCATCAAATGAACTGTTCTGGAATCCAGTTTTTGTGCTCTCTTCCCCATGCTAGTCTCTTCTTGTTATTGGCTGCCCGAAGCAAAGGCTTTCTGACTGTCTTGTAAATTTTTGTAAAGTAATAATAACGAAAGAACCATTCTGTTTTCAGTTAGAATTATTCACTTGGCAATAAATCATAAAAATAATATGAAATACATTATCTCTTTTAAAAAAAACTTGGGTTGCCTAATAATTATGACCGGTAGTGTATATATATATATATATATGTCAATATATGAAAATTATTGTAATTATTATTATAATTATAGCATGCTGCAACTCAATAGCCCCAATAATAATAATAATTACCATATATTCATGCTCTGCTTTTGTATTGAGCACTTTTTAAAAGTAAATATCTGACTGTGTAATGTAAATCCATTAGTAACCATTACTTTATATATATATATATATATATATATATATATATATATATATATATTGCAATAAAATATATATCTAAATATATTTATAAATGGAACTTTGTCTGCGTGTGAACGTTACGTATAGACTCCGAAAAGGCTGAATCTCCTGTCTCACTAATTTACATCCTCTCTCTCATGCTTCTTTGTCTGTCCACTCCACTCTCATTAGTATTCTCATCCATCTCTTATCCTCTTCTTGACACCCCCTGTAACCTGTCAATCTTTCTCATAACATTCCTCCTATGTAAACCCCTGCACAACAGTGGCAGTAAAATGCATTGCTTGGAGCGACACGATTATAAAAAAATTTCGCGGTTTGACTTATTTGTCACAAGTCAGTTTTCAGCTACATAATCTTCTTCTCCCATTTTCGCTTATTATTGATATTAATCTCGAAGACGTTGCATTGATGTTGTTGAAGAGAATCAGTTATTTAAAGGTTTAAATCCACAGACTTCAATTTCCTCGCTGGCTTCTTTTCTGTTTTCACTCTCCGTACCAAATATTTTCTTATACACTTTGGTCCGTCCGTACGCACATGAGTGATAATCATCCCTGTTCTAATGTCCAGTTGAACGGAACGAAACAGTCACGATCAATACCGCGAATTTCGACCTGCCGTCTTAAGATACAAAGGATTTCTTTTGTTCCCACCGACCCGAATTTTTCTTTAGAGCACTCTCTCTTTCTCTTGTGCTCTTTCATTATCTCTATCTTTCTCTTTTTCTCTCTCTCTCTGTCTCTTGCTCTCTCTTTATCTCTATCTCTCTCTTGCTCTCTCTTTATCTCTATCTCTCTCTTGCTCTCTCTTTATCATTATCTCTCTCTTACTCTCTTTCTCTCTCTTTATCTCTATCTCTCTCTTGCTCTCTCTTTATCAATATCTCTCTCTTTCTCTCGCTCTCTCTTGCTCTCTCTTTTTTGTCTCTCTCTTGCTCTCTCTTTTTTGTCTCTCTATTGCTCTCTCTTTATCTCTATATCTCTCTTTTTCTCTCTGTCTCTTGCCCTCTCTTTATCTCTCGCTTTATCAATATCTTTCTCTTTCTATCTCTTGCTCTCTCTTTATTTTCTGTTTCTTGCTCTCTCTTTATCTCTGTCTCTATCACTCTCTTTTGCTCTCTCTTTATCTCTGTCTCTCTCTTGTTCTCTATCTCTCTCTTTATCTCTCGCTTGTCTCTCTTTATCTCTATCTCTCACACAAACACAGACAAACCCACTCATACACACACACACACACACACACTGACTCTTGCTTCTTCATCGTACATACCGTCCTTCTTTACGCCATCGACACTCTGCCCATACGTAGCGTGGCCAAAGTTTATCTCTGCCGATATGCCAAACCCCATATTCACCAATTCGTATCTCACTTCTCCGTCCAAGACGTTCCCCGTGTCCGGCTAACCCAACCATAACGTTCCATCTACCACGCTATCATTTCTATAAAATACACATCAATGGTTAGCGAAAATCTGCGTATTATCTTTGAAAAAGCAGCATTCTTTTCCATCTCGTCTGTAGCTTAGATATTTTACCGATTAACCTATTAGAAATTACTGACTAGTGGTTCTGATGTCAGCGAGCAACCATATATTCTTGCTTGTTCTTGGAAAATACGGTTATTAAATCGTTAAACTTTAAACAGATTTTTTTTTTATATTGGAGATTCGTATTTTATGTATCGTTTCACTTGGACAATCATGGCAATCCACAGAATCATACGTGTTTAAGATCAATGAAATACTTTTCTTTTAACAAAACTTCCGAATATCAGTTTCCTTTCTATTTCAACAAGCTCTTAACCTGGTGTTGTGGAGTAGCTTTCGCACTGAAATTTATAATCGTACTATGTCCGTTGCTAATCAACTTAAAAAAAATGTTACGAACTTGGCAATCTTCCACTGTAAGCTGACTCCTTAGTATTCGGCTAAGTGCCGACTAATATCAACTGCCTTAGTAGTTCTAATAAACTCCAACAGAACTCTAAAGAACTCTCTAGAACTTCTAAGAACTCCTATGAACTTCCCAAGAACTTCTCGAGTTACGTTCCAGTCAACTCTTATTAATATAGGATAGAGACTCCGTTATCTGAGGAATAGGTGTGTTTCACCATTACACCTAGGTTGCTAATGTCTTTTTTATCTGTCCAATTTCAGTATTTCCCGTGAGTATGAAATTCTCCAAACCTTGTTTCTTCATACTTGTTCAAGAAATTTAGACTATCTCTTTCTAATTTTAAGTGTACTTTCGGTCGTTACCAGAAGGAATCCAAGACGTGAGATAATATTTAAAGACATGTCGTTGATATTTATTTCATAGATATTTATGACCAGCCTTTGAGGTTTGAAAAAGAAATCCCTTGGCCGGCGGTCGAAAGTGAGGGAAAATTTACTCGCCCCGAAATCATTTTACTCGACCGACTCCATTTTCTTCATAGTCGCCTTACGTAAACATGGCCCGAATCGCTGACGGAAAATACAAAATTATATTTTTATTATATTTTCGAAAGAGTTAGAATGGATTTAATTTTTTTTAAAAATAAAAACAACAAAAGTTGATCATTCTTCTTAGTAGCATAACAATTTTGATGATAAAACTTTGTTTTTATTAAGTTTGAGCCCTTATAACATCATGATATGCTGTTTTTTTGTGTTTTGGGTTTGTTTGTTTTTTTTGCAATTGAGTGGAGGTACTTAAATTCGTAGTTTCTTTCTTCTGTTTGACTACAATCTTCATCTCATAGATGATTAAAAATAACAAATTTGATTTTCTCAACGACTTTCTATAAAAGATATTGCAGACTTGTATAATTTGTTTTTTGGTGTATGATTGAAAGGAGTATGCGTATTTTTTTTCTTTCTTTCAAATGTTCGTTTTTACTTTTTGTAAGCGATATAGATGTTGAGTCAAAGATAATATTTTTCCAAATGAGTTTCTAAAAATCTGTGAGTGTCTTTACTCTAGGCGACAGAGATACTTTAGCTCTACTCTGGAAGCGTTAATTAAACGAACGTTTACACTGACCGGGACGAGAAAAGAGTTCAATAACGTCATTGTAGGTCATTCTAAGTAAATTGTGAATCTTCAATGGCATACTTTTGTGTTGTAAAAGGAATCAGATTTCCTTTTTCTATATTTGAAGGGACACGTTTCACTGTGAGATTTTTAATCGACCGCGAACGAGCAAAGCAATAAACTTTAATCAGCCAATTATTTTTTCATCGACTGAGTCGATTGGGTGAGTGAAATCTCAAAAGCTGTTTATGATTGCGATTTTGTTGTTAAACTCAAATATTATAACAAAGCAAAGCGGAACTTCTACGGATGTTTTATTGTCATAAATCTTATCCAATCATTAACATAAAAATTAAGATTCATCATAAAATTCACATTGGAAAACTGAAATGTTTAATGCTATTTCTAGCACAATTAAATATATAAGGCTTTAACTTAATACGATATTTATGCTAGAGGAACATTTTAAGAAATGTTAGGATTAGACAAATAAAGAATGAAATTTATATTTTATCTTGAAGGAACGTTTGCAATATTTATTCTTAATCGTGTATGCTGAACTGAGCGTCCGTTTCTGGAATCAAATTAGGTTTCGAACGGCCTTGAAACTTGGATTCCCTCAAATGTATGTCTTGGTAGAACCTGTCAGCGTGCTCAACGCTTAAGGCAATGCGATCAGTTGGAAAGAAAACCTGAAGGAGTGGCACGACTGAGTTTCAAGAGGAATCCAACATATTATCTTTTGATTAGCCATTATCATGTTGTTTTATAAACCAGAGGGGTTTTCATCTCAATCGGTGAAATCCCAGAAAAAAGTTATTGCTAACCCGGATGATTTCAATATTAGTAACTCAAGCAAATCCAGTTTACTTCCAAAACCTGCAATTAGACATCAAATCTTTTTATACAGGTATTCGATAGTTTATCTCAAAGACAAGACCTTTGCAAATTTTGCGTAAATATTTCTAATAAGCGTACTTGGAATAGTCAAATACTGCATCTGGGTAAGAGATGTTTTTTTTAGGTCGGGTCGGGCAGTGACTTGTGCAACGGATATCTGTTCAGAATGAAAAATCATGCAGACAAGTTCGAATTTGTTGTGTATCGTCTGCAGTTCTTCCAACTGAAAGAGTAAGTTTTTGCTGTTAAAATGGGTCGGTAATAATCTCTGTGCGTATTCAAATTAACCAATGTACTTTGCCTATGTATGTGTGTGTGTGTGTCGGTTACCTCCGAAACGGCTGAACCGATTTTCTTGAACGTTTACGCAGTTGTACTATAAACGTCTGCGAGTGCTCTTAGCTAGGTTTTGTGTCGAGGTACCCCCGATAAATATCGAAAATCGAAAAAATCGGATTATAGAAGGAGTAGTCCGATTTTAATCAAATTTGATACACTCATAGACGAAGACATAAGAAACGATATTCAGAAGTATTAAGGTTGCAGTTCTTACAATAGTGCAGAAAATTTGATATCGATACCAGAAAATCAAACTTTGACTCACATCTATTCATTTTTCTTTCAGTCTACGGTTTCGCTTTAACTGGAAACGACTATTGCTTTTTAGTCTTTCGTGCCATACTGCTAGTATATATATAAAAGCTAAGATGTTCGTGTGTGTGTCTGTTTATCCGCCTGTATGTCTTTATTTTTTCAGCCCTTTTATTTTAGTTTTTGCTTCGGGTTTGGCTCTAAGTAGGTATAATTGTAGTTCTTAATCTCAGCCGTGATACCATTTACTCAGAGGACTTATTTAGCCTTCAAAATTCAGTTTACAACGAAACAATCTTTTTTGATATCGATACCAGGTAATCAAAATTTGACTTACATCCATTCATTTTTCTTTCAGTCTACGCTTTCGTTTTAACTGGAAACAATTATTGCTTTTTAGTCTTTCGTGCCAACGTCCAGAGTCTGACCTCCAGAACCATGGATTAGTTTTAAAGCTTTCATTACACCCGAGCAACGCCGGGCTATCCTGCTAGTTTACTCCATAAAACCAGTTACACTTCTTCCGACCTTTTCTTTTTTTTTCTTCAACGTGCCGGTAGCAGAGAAAAAGCACACCTTCTGTCTCTTTGAGGTAATGTCTGTTTGTTGCATTACAAAATTCCATTTGAATTTGTTGTATTCATTTGCATGTAAATACTCATTGGAAAATATCAAGCCATATTTTCTCCCTTCAACTTTGGGTTAAATAACAGGAAAGTTTGGGTTTTATAATCTTAGTTGGCAATCAGTCTACCGCACTAATCTGCTGTAGGAGAATCTTCTGCTCAGTTAGTCCTGGATAAAAAAGACATGATCGCCCAAGGGTAAATCAAATATAGCAATTAAACGACTAAACCTGGACATTCAATCTATTTATCTAATACTGCCTTTATTTCATGCTCTGAATATTATACGTATATTCAAGGTAAATGCAATTAACATTATTGTTTGTATGAAGGTGGGCTTAAAAGGTCTGACCAACATATATGAGGGTAGGCTAAAAACTTTGTAGGCTGTAAATGAAAGAGTGAAGGTAGAGCTGTGAAATCTTGAATACATCAATTTTAATTAATTTTAACTCTTCTGATTAATGACTGCATTGTTTCTTTCCATGTAAAGTGACATCAGAATGTTCAAGGAAAACTTAAGAAGTAGCTAGTAGCTACTTTGACATCATGGCTTAAGCAAGTACCTGCATAAAAAGGATTTAGCCCCCCCACCAACAATGACATTCATGCTGACATATATTCAGAGATGATGCTCCAGCTTCATGTGATAGGATATGTGATAGGAAGATAAAGATCATAATTTGGCTGGCAGTGTTTTTTCAAAAGGAGAAGAAAACAAGTAGGTTATTAAGCTTTATGAAAGGGAATAAAATGGAAAAGAGTTGCTCTGCTGTCAGAATTTATAGCTTTGGAATAATTTGTGTTGAGTCATTTAGTGCTTTATGGATACAACACATACATAAACATAACGACTACAGTGACACTAACATATGTACCAATATAAATATCTATACAGGTACAAAAACATACCTAAACCTACAACAATACACCTGTAAATTAATGACACTAAAAAGTATTCATTTTTAAATTACAGTTATTTATTCCTTAACAAAATTTTCTTTATAATCAATGCACATAATTCAGTGGTGAAAATTAATTGCATCAATTGAACATTTAAATTTGGAAATTAGTTCATCTAAATGAGCCTTTATAAAATATTAAATAGAATTTCTGTGATCAATGCAATAATTCTTGTGAAAAGTCCTGATAATGAGTAACTGAAAAACCTTTTTTTAACTGTTCAGTCCACTTGTCAAGGGTATTATGATGCGTTATGAGCTGAAAAGTTCATAGATTGACTCATGAAGGAAGGATTTTAGAGTTGTGAAATATTGTATGCATTAATTTCAACTCTTCTTATTAACATCTAGTTAACCCCCAAACTAGAGTCAAAACACTATATAAGACGTTTATAGAAATATGTACATAAAAATGAACTTTCATAGAAAGATATACATGTTTGAAAGAAAAATATTACCAACAATACTTTTCTGAAGGAAAAACATATTATCATAAGACATCTTTGAAGGAAATAATTTATTGTCATAATACATTTTTGAAGAAAAAATTATTACCCGCAATACATTTTTTAATAAAAACAAGAAGATATCTTCAGTTTCCTGAAATGAGGCGGGCTTACGGCCATATTACGTTGAATACACCGGTTCTCGCACGATCATTAAAGTTAAGCAACGTTGAGCCTGGTTAGTACTTAGATGGGTGACCACTTGGGAATACCAGGTGCTATAAGCGTTTAGTGACGGATGTACGTTGTGGTGCAGTGGATATCGGCTCGGAAACAAATCGGTTAGCCGAGTTCGAATTCCTGTTGAATACACTGCATTCACTTAAGCACTGGTACCCTTGGGAAGGGTATTAATCCGTCCCTTTCCTGCAGTTACGGGTTAAATAACAAGGGTACGACTTGGGGACCCTGACCTTAAAAAACAAATCACAATGAATCCTGATACTCGAAAAGAAAAAGTATTACTAGACACAAAACTTATATAAAATACAACAATAAATCGTTGAAAGAAAAAGATATTACCAGCAATAAGTTGGCAATAAATGACCCGCCGAGGTTGATATGCCATAAAAACAAAAATAAGAAAATTTGAATAAAATAAATTTTTAATCGAAATCTAATTAAATCAACCTTCTCACTATAATCGAACATTAAAAAATACCTTGAAACTCTACTTTGTTGGCATTAAATAACCTACAGCGTTTGATGTACTGTTAAACAAAACTCAAATTTTTACATACACACTGGAGATCGAAAAAGACTAAGCACAATATTTTCTTGCAGCAGTTTGCCATTATGTTCTGCTGTAGACAAGTTGCCAAACCACAGCTATAGAACCCAATCTGTCTAGCTATTTAACCCATATCTGGAGGGAGATGAAACTTATTAAGATCTTTTCCAAGCTTATTTGCGCGTAAGTTAATGCAACGATTTCAACTAGAAATAGATCTCGGATCTCTGATTTCTTGTTCCGATATGATATCCACTGTACCACAACGATCAACCTGCAAGCAGCTCATTACACCAGATTCTACACATCCTGCACTAAAACACAGAGAGACATTCATGCTGGCATGGTTTCTAGATTAGTAGATGACGCTCCAACTTCGTCAACAGCACAGAAATGGGGAGGGGCTTAATTAAGGAAAAGAAGAATGAGTCTTGAAGATGACCAAATGTCTGGACGGCCTGCAACTGTCACCACTGAGGAAAACGTTCAACATATGGTGATGGACGACAAATAGCCAATGCTATTATTTTAACCCCTGAAATAATTAAGATGTTTCACCATAATGAACATATAATGACGAACGTTTTTGCTCGTTAGGTTCCATACCTATTCAAAATCGAAGCAGGTTGATCAAAACACAGGAAAATTTGACATTGGTTTGAAACTGATCCAACTGATTTCCTTGAACTTTTCCTAACCTAGAATGAGTGATGGAATCATCATTTAGAGCAAAAGACAAGGAGAGAATTGTTAGACATTTTGGTACTCATATATACAATATTTATTACTGAATTATGACATAAGGCCGAATTGGAATGGGGACAAAACTTGGGATGGTCCTCAATATTCTATACTATACCTAGCTAAACACTATCACAACCCAATCACACATTACAATTTACCCATTCACCATTGGTACTCAAATATACAATATTTAGTTCTCATTTTTATACAGAAATTGTGGCACAAGGCCGAATGGGGGCGGTGAACTTGTGATGGCCTTCTATAATCTATCCTATACCTAGCTAAACACTATCACGACCCAATTACACATTACAGTTTATACTGGTGAGACACCCAGGAGCCAATCCATTTT
Source organism: Ascarosepion bandense (assembly GCA_037127315.1). NCBI lineage: Eukaryota > Metazoa > Mollusca > Cephalopoda > Sepiida > Sepiidae > Ascarosepion > Ascarosepion bandense. Next base: position 1,601,067 of record JBBBDQ010000510.1, read on the forward strand.
ACAGTTCACCAACAGAAGGAAGGCTTAACCAGTCAGGAAGCTCAAAATATTCAATGCGACGTGTATAAAAGGCGGTTATATTTTTACAAGTATTAGAGTTCAAATCCGATTCGGGACAGTGTCTGATTCGCGTGTGATGGTCTTTGACGTTGTTTCATTGAACAGATTACGTGCAGCGAGGATACTCTGTATCCATATACTATGACGGACATGGTCACCAGATGCCAAGAGGATACTCTATATCCAAGAACGTTGTCAGCATTACCTTCAATCTCTTACATTGTGACCATCATGGACTGTTGTTATTATATAATATATATTTGGGAGATTGATTCTCTATTATAAACAAAACATCCATAAATTATGGCAAAATTTACTAACAAGAATCAAAGCAGTAGAGACACCTTTCCCCACCTGCTTCAAAGAAGGCCCATGTCGTTTCATCTTGAATGAAGGGGCGACCCCAGTTCATTAGGATGCAGAATGCATTCAGTTTATTGACTATCTTTAAAAGTGTCACACCATCAAAAACAATATGCAAAATTGCTGAAGTAATTACAAAAAGCTACCCAGGTCAAACGCCCAGGATATCTGACTAAAAGGTGTTGCTGTACACAAATCCTTGGGTTTAACGTGTAGATCATCCTCGCTAAACTTCTGATTTGATTATCATCTGTTCCCCAACATGAATCAAGAATCTCTACTGGCAGCAAACTACTTGCATACAAAGAGGAAACGAATTCAGCAATTATAATAAGATTGAAAGGGGAGTAAGACAAGGATGCGTCTTTTCACCGGATCTGTTCAACTTGTACCAGGGAGGACGTTGGATATTATGCCAGGATTCGTCATCGGATGCCACAATTTAAACAACATAAGGTATGCGGATTTTACAGTGCTGACTACGGACACTGAAAGGAAACTACATGACCTACTACAGAAGGTAGCTGAAGTGAGTGACAAAAAAAGGACTACAAATAAACTGCAAAAAACCGAATGTATCGTCATCCGCAAAAAGAGCAGTACAAAATGTAAAATACACGCAGGTACAAAAATTTAGATACCTGGGAAGTGTTCTAACAGAAAACAGAAAGTGCGACACAGAGATCCGAAGGTGAATTGACACGGCGAAAGACGCGTTCCAGAAGCTAAGTAAAATATTAAAACAAAGAAAACTTTCACTAGAAACAAAGAAGAAAGTACTGGATTGTATGTGTTGTCAGTTCTTCAATATGGCAGTGAATGCTGGACAATATCATCAAAGATGAAAGAAAAACTTGAAGCAAATGAAATGTGGTTCAACAGAACCATACTAGATATAAACTGACACCTCACTTTGTGGTCACAGTAGTTTCTATATATTTATATTTTTGAGATCCAAAATCACAAGGATGCATTCCATGAGCTGTGTAGAGTATTAAGAAACAGGACAATTTCACTAGAAACAAAGAAGAGAGTACTGGATTGCTATGTGTTGTCAGTTCTTCAATATGGCAGTGAATGCTGGACAATATCATCAAAGATGAAGGAAAAACTTGAAGCAACTGAACTGTGGTACTACAGAAGGATGATAAGGATACCAAGGACCGAACATGTGAGAAATGATGAGGTTTTGGAAAGGATAGAAACGAAAAGAAAATTAATATTAAACATTAGGAAGAGACAACTGAAGTTACTGGGACATGCAATGAGGAAAGAGGGCTTGGAGAACCTGATACTAACAGGTCAGATAGAAGGAAAAAAGAGACAGAGGGAAGTAGAGGATAACATATTTGAAGGGTCTGAGCAGGTGGATGACAGAATGGGGGTAGCGTGATGTTACAGGGGATAGCGTACTAAGAGGCACCAGGGATAGGGAGACGTGGAAAGCCATGATCGCCTATGCCCTGCAAGGACAAGGTATATAGAAGAAGAAAGAAGTTCCGCAGAGAGAATTTCTTCATATCTCTTGCCGTTTACATTTTATCATCAGTCTTTTTTGAACAGTCAGACATAGAAAGAAACAATGGAATTTTTAATAAGAATTGTTGAAATTAATGAACGTGAAATTTTACAACTCAAGCATCACGGCTTCATAGTAAAACTATAAACAGTCAACCAACGTTTATATATATATATATATATATATATATATATGTATATATATATATATATATATATATATATGTATATAATTGAAGTAGTAGGAGGATTTGAATAATTATTAAGTAATTCATAGAGCTTTATATTTGACCTAAACGGAATGCAGAAAGCACTGGACGGCCGTTTTGTCCTATATTTGGGACTCTTCAGCAGTGCGCATCCACGACCAGGAATCGACACCCAGACAGTTTGGTTATTAAGCTGATGTCCTATCAACTGTACCACGGGCCCTGGTGACGAAGAGGTAAGGAATTAAACTCGATAACGCGCCGCTCGTTCACAAATTCCGTGGGGAAAATCATCCCAGCTTTATTACCCGTAGGATGCTGCCTCCCCGAGCCACGACTCCTTCAGACAAGCCGTTAAACCCATAGCGAGTTACGTGGTTGAAGCAGAGAGATATGATTGAAGTAGTAGGAGGATTTGAATAATTATTAAGTACTCCCGCTTCAGTAAGAAACCTGTCGTGGCGGACAGACACAAACTCGCTGCTGACCTTGAGCGGGATCTACACTCTGTGGTGAACTGGGGCAAGAAGTGGCTTGTCAACTTCAATTCCTCTAAGACCAAGTTCTTGTCTGTCAACCATTACAGGCGACCTCTTCTGCCTCCCATAAGCATGGACCAGGTGATTCTCCCGGAGAGTAATACACTACGCCTCCTCGGACTTACCCTGTCCTCAGACCTCAAATGGAACCACTATATTGAATCCATAGCAAAATCTACTGCTAAGAATATTGGGTCACTATGTCGATCCAGGATGTTTTTTCCACCTGAATCTATCCTGCATATATACAAGTCAACCATCCGTCCGTGCATGGAGTACTGCTGCCATTTATGGTCAGGTGCCCCTGCCGTTCTCCTCAGTTTTCTTGACAAGCTACAAAGGAGAGTCTATAATGTGATAGGTACTGATCTGGCGACTCGACTGCAGCCACTTTCCCATCGTCGAAATGTGGCCTCCCTCTGTCTCTTCTATAAATATTTTCATGGCTTCTGCTCGGATGAGCTTAAGTCACTGATGCCTACTCAACAGGTGTTTACCCGTGCAACCAGACTGGCAACTGGGTCCCACCCATTCACAGTCAGGTTAGCCAAATGCAGACGACAATTCTACTCCTGCAGCTTCTTGTCTCGCACTTCCCGCCTGTGGAACTCACTCCCGTATTCTTGCTTTCCTGACGGCTACAACCTCCAGAAATTTAAATGCAAAGTTAATACTCATCTACTAACCACTGGCCTCTAGCTCTCTCCCCTCCCCTGTATAACCTTCCCTTTCTCTCCACCTATGTATCTGTCATCGCACCTTCTTTCTCAGCTTTCTATTGTTCCTTTCTAACTAGCTTGTACTCCTCACTCTTTTCTAATTAATCTTTTTACATTTATGTAACCCCCTGCACATCAGTGACGTTTCCGCCTTGCTCGGGGTGAAATGATTAAAAAAAAAATTCGACCTCAAATAGCGGTAAATTTGGTACAAAGATTTTCAACCTCTTTCCGAGATCATATTCAGGGATGTGAATCACGGTAACAAATGTAATGTAAGCTGTTGCTAACAATTACGGTACATTTCTTCCTACTTCAAATATAACGATGGACAAATTGCTAGCATTCATTAGAACGTGAAAATGATAAAAAAAAATAATGTTTTATATGTTGTAATGTCATTGTCGAAGTTGAAAGAACTTGGGTACCTGTCAAAGTTACCGCTCATTTTTTAAATCTTTTCATTGTAATACCCGAAAGATTATCAGTGAGTATGAACGGATTTTATTTAAAATAAGCAAGCATAGTGTTTGCAATTTATTTAATATGACATAGATATATATATATATATATATATATATGTTTCGCTGTATCACAGCTGATCAGTACAGTTAGACATCCTATTGCTTTTTACCCAGAATTGAAACCCGACAGAATTGGCGTCAGTCGGCGATTATACCTCCGAGCTATGGGCTCTCGGTAGAAGGATGCAGATATTTTAGCGTATGATATATCATACGCCAGTAGTTAGAGTGCTTTAATTTAATACTGAATGAACGATGCATAGATGCTAGAGTAGCTACTGTTTTTTCAAAGTCTACCATTCTTCCAGAGTTTTCAATCAGGGTGTGAGAGCGTAAATAGTCATCCGCAAACAGATTTGTTTTTCGCTGTTTACAACTCATCAGTACAGTTAGACATCCGATTCCTTTTTACCCAGAACTGAAACCCGATCGAATTTTATATATATATATATATATATATATATATATATATATATATATATATGTAAAGTCAGATAAAACTTAGTGGGGGAATAGCCATTTTCATTTTAAGTCACGTATTTTTCCACCCATTATAAACAAAGAGTGAGGAAAACCCAGAGGTTAGCTGAGGTAAAGGAAGGGGTTGGGATATATTGGTTTTATTTGAGTTGCGCTAGAGGAAAGACTTTAGTAGTAATTTCTCCTTGGCAATGGGAGGTATGTGGCTTGACCCTTGAGTTAGTAGTGGTAGGTCGTGGGTAAGGAACTGCTTGGCCAAATTTTAAATAAAAATAATTGGGGCTAATTTAGGGAATAAAATAAGTGTTGTAATTTATACTTATTTCTATGGCGACACATACTCATGATCTCCCTTCGTCCATTTAGGAGTATATTTTAGTTTTGAAATTTTAAAATTTTAATTTTTTCTGTCAAACACATCTTACACCTACCTCTTAAACTATATATATATATATATATATATATATATATATATATATATATATATGTATGTAAACAGATTGTGCAGTGTAGTTTTGGCAGAAGTTCACTAAGAATAATGCAAGTGAATTTATTTCGATGATAAAAACAATAGCTTTGAGAAGAAAACAGAACAATGTCTGTGAAAACAAGAGGCAACTATTTTGGGAAAGTTCGGATAAATATTGATTTATCTATCCACGCCAGGGAACCGGATCTTATTTTTGTAAACACAGAAATAAATCTGTCAAGTTGTGGATGGAGGCAACCAAGTGGACCAGATCTGATCGCAGGGTCACCATTGTAGTGACCCTGTACAAAACTAAGTTATGCTCAATATATATATATATATATATATATATATATATATATAGGTGGTGTTAAAGAGTTGTGCTTTAAAGTTTTCGGTCCGACCAAAAAAAATGTTATTCTGACCATTTGGTCAAATTTGTGACTAAGAAGTTTTTCTCGTGCTCTCGTACAGGGACACACACACACACACACACACACACACACACATAATATATATATATATATATATATATATATATATATATATATATATATATGTTTCATATAATTTCAAGTGTTATTTTGTGGATGCCCATGTTTAAATAGATGCCTTGATTTCATTATTCTCAATATAAATTACGTCTACTAGCATATACATCCGAGAAAATAAAAAATTGTGTTCTAAAAATAAGAAATCCATTGATTTCTTATATATATATACATATAAAATTCTGAAATCTACATTCGTTGTTTTGGCTATTTCGGCGAGAAAAATTCTCGCTTCCTCAGTAACGATCAAATTCAAAATTTTATTGGAAATAATAAACAAAATTTCACATTCCGGAATTTTTTTTTTCGTTTTTATTGCTTGTTTGGAATAAAATTTTGATTTTGATCTTTACTGAGGAATCGATAATTATTCTCGCTGAAATGGCCATACAACGAATATTGAACAAACGATCAGAATTACTTTTTTTCTGGTCGGACCGAAAACTTTAAAGCATAACTCTTTTTTTATCATTCAGGTGTAAATTTTAAAGACAAACTACACATTATAAAATCTACATTCCTTTATCAAATCGGTTTTCTTTCTTTTAAAATTTTTATCCGTTCTATTTATGGATTTCTTTCTTTTTTTGTTTTTTTTGTTTTGTTTGTTTTTGCAAAAAACGCCTTTCAATATATAGCAGCTAACCGGGAATTGGTATAAATGTAAAATAGTATTAAATGTTATATGCATTTGAACATGATTTTGTTATATCTAAACTTATTTATGAATGGAACATTGTGTGTGTTTGTCTGTGTGTGTGTCAGTTATAGACTCCGAAACGTCTGAATCGATTTTCTTGAATATTTACACAGTTGTACTATAAGCGTCTGCGAGTGTTCTTAGCTAGGTTTTGTGTCGAGCTACCCCCGATAAACATCGATAATCGGAAAAATCAGGTTATAGAAGGAGTGATACGATTTTAATCAAAATTGTTATACTCATAGGCAATGATATAAGAAACGATATTCAGAAGTTTCAAGGTTGCAGTTCTTACAATAGTGCAGAAAATCGATAACATATATATATATATATATATATATATATATATATATATATATAAGGCCAGATGTTTGTGTGTGTGTCTGTTTATCTGCCTGTGTGTCTGTATTTTTTTCAGCCCTTTTATTTTAGTTTTTGCTTCGGGTTTGGCTCTACGTAGGTATAATTGTAGTTCTTAGTCTCAGCCATGATACCATTTACTCAGAGGACTTATTTAACCCTCAAAATTCAGTTTACGACGAAAAAACTTATTTGATATCGATACCAGGAAATCAAAATTTGACTTACATCCATTCATTTTTCTTTCAGTCTACGGTTTCGCTTTAACTGGAAACAACTATTGTTTTTTAGCCTTTCGTGCCAACGTCCAAAAAGTCAGAGCTCCAGAACAATGGATTAGTTTTAAAGCTTTCATTACACCCGAACAACGCCGGGCTATACTGCTAGTTTGTAATAAATCTTGTTGAGAATCGGTTGATTGATTTTGATATAGATTAGATAGCAGTTGCAATATATATATATTGGTAATTTCCTCCTGAAAATGTGCGTTGTCGTGCAGTGGATATCGGCGCGTAACGAGAAATCGGTAAGCCAGGTTCGAATTCCAGTTGAATTTCTTGCATTCAATTACGCTCTATTACCCTTGAAAAAGGTATTAGTCCATCTCTTCCTTTCAGATATGGGTTAAATAACAGAACAGATTGGGTTATTTGGCCTTAGCTGGCAACCAGTCTACCGCAAAACTAATGGTAACCTATTGCGGGATAATCTTCTGCCCATTTTTTGAGACATGATCGCCAAAAGCGTGTCTTACGTATGGCACTTAACTGACTGAATATAATAGTTGAAAACCAGATTAAGGCTTCTGCTGGGCATAAATAGGGAATCAGTTTTATATGGATTTGAAGTAATAAATTGATCCCCCCAATAATTAATACTTAATAATAAAATACATTTCTCCCACCTCCAGCTATGAGTAAATTGACAGGACAGATTGGATTCTATAGCCTTGGCTGGCAAGCAGTCTACAGCAGAAATCAATGGCAATCTCCTGCAAGATAATCTTCTGCACAGTCTTTCGAGACATGATCGCCCAAAACGTGTATCACGTCTCACACTTAACTGACTGATTAATAGTTGAAAACATGATTAAGGTTTCTACTGGGCATAAAGTAGGTGATCCGTTTTATATTGTTATGAAGTAATAAATTAATCCCCCACTAATTAATACTTAATAATATAATACATCTCTTGCCCCTCTAGCTATGAGTTAAATAACAGGACAGATTGGGTTCTTTAACCTTGGCTAGCAATCAATCTGCTTCAGAAATTAATGGCAGCGAACTTAGGGAACTTAGTCAGTCATGTGTCTTTCGAGACATGATCGCCCAAGCGTTTATCACGTATGGCCCTTAACTGACTGATCCGTGAAAATGATCTTGGAAAATGTCGAAAGGACTTGAGTGAAAACAAAATACTCAGCCTTCCTCGATGAATTTCAGTCTAACATCAAGATAATTATTAGACAACTACATCAGTATAAAAATGAATATACATAATATGTCTGTATTATTCAATGAAACATGTTTAAATAAAGATCAGTTAGTTAAGAGCCATACGTGATACACGCTTGGGCGATCATGTCTCGAAAGAGACATGACTGACTGGGCAGAAGATTATCCCGCAGTAGGTTGCCATTGCTTTCTACGGTAGGCTGGTTGCCGACCAAGTCTATAGAACCCAATCTGTCCTGTTATTTGACTCATGGCTAGAAGGGGAAGAGCTGTATTATATTATTATGTAGTAATTAGTGGGTGATCAGTTTATTACTTCATAACAATATAAAACTGATCCCCCACTTTATGATCAGTAGAAGCCTTAATCATGCTTTCAACTATTATATTCAGTCAGTTAGTTAAGTGCCATACATGATACACGCTTGGGCGATCATGTCTCGAAAGAGACATGACTGACTGGGCAGAAGATTATTCCGCAGGAGATTGCTATTGCTTTCAGCGGTAAACTGGTTACCGACGAAGGCTACAGAACCCAATCTGTCCTATTATTTAACCCATAACTGGAGGGAAGAGACGGATTAATACCTTTCCCAAGGGTATTTGCGCGTAAGTGAATGCAAGGGATTCAACTGGAATTCGAATTCGGCTTCCCGATTTCTCGTTCCGAGCCGATATCCACTGCACCACAATGCACATCCCTAAGTGAAGATATGCTACCTACTTACACACACAAACACATATATATATTTATATGCGTGTGTTTGATTATATGTGCGAGAACGTATGTTTGTGTATGTGCGTTTTTGTATATTTTTGATAAGAATGCTATACTGTTGTTCAATCAGTGCCATGCGTTATACACGCTTGGGCGATCATGTCCTGAAAGAGACATGACTGACTGGGCAGAATATTTTACCGCAGTAGGTTGCCATTACTTTCTGCGGTAGTTTGGTTGCCAGCCAAAGCTATAGAATCCAGTCCGCCCTATTATTTAACCCATAACCGGAGGGAAGAGACGGATTAATACCTTTCCCAAGAGTATTTGTGCGGAAGTGAATGCAAGGAATTCAATTAGAATTCGAACTCAGCTCCCAGATTTCTCTTTCCGAGCCGATATCTACTGTACCACAACGCACATCCACTGCACCACAACGTACTGTAGTTTTTTCTTCTTCTTCTATGTGCCCTGTCCCCGAAGGACGTAGGCGATCATAGATTTCTACGTTTCCCTATCCCTGGTGGCTCTTAGCACGCCTTTTCCTGTTACACCATGCAATCCTCGTTCCGTCATCCGCCTGATCAGGTCCTTTAAATATGTTATCCGCTGCTTTCTCCTGTCTCTTTTCCTCTCTATCTGGCCTGTTAGTATCAGATTCTCCAAGCCCTCCTTCCTCATTACGGGTCCCAGGAACTTCAACTGTCTCTTCCTGATGCTCAGTAATTATTTGCTTATTGTTTCCATCATTTTCAAGACCTCATCATTGCTCACATGCTCGATTCATGATATTCGCAGCATCCATCTGTAGAACCAAATTTTAGTTGCTTCAAGTTTTTCTTTGATGGTATTGTCAAGCATGCACTGTCATATTGAAGGAGGGACAGCACGTAATCCACTACTCTCTTTTTTTGTTTCAAGCGAAATTGTCCTGTTTCTTAATACCCTACTCAAGTTCTGGAATTCTTCTTTCGCCATGCCAATTCGCCTTTGGATCTCTGTGTCACACTTTCCGTCTTCTGTTATAACGCTTCCCAGATATTTAAGTTTTTGTATCTGCTTGATTCTGGTATCCCCGTTCTGTATTTGGCATTTTGGGCTGCCCTTTTTACTTAGCTATCTTTTGATACGCATAAAAATAACAATTGTTTTGTTATTTAGCTAAGAAATGTTGAGAGGAAAAACACCCATCCTAAGAAGCTTTTGGAGATGGATGTCAGAGTAAGGACTGTGAGAGAAGAAAAGACAATTATTACTCATAGTTTGTTTTTTTTTTTACCAGGAATGAACACTTTGTACAAAGCTCAAGATTTTCTCGAGCTACAGCTTAGCGAGTAAGACGCAATGGGTACAGTTTTATGTAGATATGCGGAAAGAAAACAGCTTGCCCTAAATTCGAGCAGGTTAAGATTGTAATGCTCAAGGAAACATCCTGTGTAAGGTGTATTTAAACAGGATAATTTCAAATATATTTTGTTAAATCTTACCAAACATTTCTATCTGTCCAATAGCTTATTGGCTTTTTTAAATAATCGAATTATTTGTTTTGTATAATTAGTAAATTTAACAAATTTAATAGTCTGGGAATTATTTCGAACTTTTGTTCTCATTCTGATTTATGTAGATATTATAACAGACACAACGTTTCGACCAGGCATCCTCATCATCAGGTATCCATAGATTGGCTGATATGGATTATCTTGATGATTATCAGTTATTGTTATTTCATGTAGGATTTGGTTCGTCACTACCAGATCGAATTCATGATCACCAGATGATACTAACACATGCATAACCAACTACTAAATCAACTACGCCACCGTCGCGAAGAACTTTAGTGGTGTATGGTTTGGACAAGTAGATTATGTTAGTGGGTTCGTGCCATTTGTCTTAATTTGTATTTTATGAGATAGGTAATTTTTAATAATCTTAGAAATTTAGAGTTCTTTCATGTAAGATTTGGTTCATCACTACCAAATCAAAGGATTGAACTCATGACCACAAAATTATTGAAAATTACTCATCTCATAAAGTTACCAAATTTAATCTGTATTTTTCTGTTTTTACCGATGAATTTCAAATGATGCTAAAGTTGTTTATTTTAATGGAGAATCTGTAATGTGATACATCCCGACTTGGCAGCTAGGAAACAGTCACTTTCTCACTGGCGCAATGTAGCTTCTTTGTGTCTCTTCTACAAGTACTCTCACGGCTTCTGCTCCGATGAACTTAGCTCAATA